>NQII01000349.1:362924-374593 GCA_002778355.1 Clitarchus hookeri
GGGGAGGTAACCCACCTAGATCCCCCCCCAATCACACACGCTCACTGCCCCATTGCTCGCTCTGGGGTGGGGGAGGAATGATTGACATCGGTGACCTGGCTGGCATCACTGCTCTTCCTCCTACCCCTTGCTGAAGAAACCGACGATCTTAGAGGAAGCGCAAGAATATTCTGGGAACTAGGACTCTCAGCGCAACGCAGCATTTAGAGAAATTTCTGGGCGATGGCCTATGACCCTATAAATATTGCCGCAGTCAAAGGGTTGGCAGTCTTGGTAGAAGCCTTCTGGCTGAGTGCAGTAACAGGACGAAGACGAGTGCGGCGAGGGACATCGGTGAAGAGGGCGGACGACGACTGGAGATTGCGAGACAGCGGACGAGGGGTTTGTCGTGTGAATGGATGAGAGAGCGTGAAGCCCAACGAGTAAAAGATACTGTGAATGAGGGTGCTTGGAGATCTCTAGGACATTGCGGACTGGTGGAACCTGGACTAAACTGAGTGGGACTGAATGCACATGTAATGCAGATTCTATTGTAAATATTGGAACTGTCAAATATGGACATATAATTTATATAATAATTGAATAGGTTTTGAATAATTTATAAAAAAAATGAATAGGGTTTGATATACAGTCTATTGGGGCTGATTTTTAATTATTTAATTATGTTAATTTCTTTGAGGTAATTATAAATTGTATTGATTGAATTAACAGCAAGTGATAGCAATATATTGTGAGAATTTGGGTCAAACAAATTTTCTTTGTAGTTATTCTGAACAAAATTGGGAAATTATGATTATCTCTCTTATTTAATTAAGGCCTCCAGCTGTTAATGAACCTGGTTCAGCCAACTAACTTCTAAGAAAATTATAACAGTATTAATTCTTTATGGGTTTGATTTTGTAGGACTGTTCACAGAATACTGTGAAACCTTGTTATAACACACTTCTGTATAATGGAGTGGAAAAAAATTACCCCTGCCACATTTAGTTTTATGTCGCTAGTGTACAGATGGCTTTCTGTAGACATGCTCATATATAGCAATACAGTTAAACCCATTATTTCAAGCCCCTACAATTCCTGGGAATGTACTGATGGATTCTGCACTCAAAAAATTATTTTTACCATATATGACTAATGAATGAAAAGTAATGCCTCCACTTACACAAGCTGTCTACAGATGGCAGCACCATCCTGCAGCAGGTTATGAAATGTAGTGTATATGCTGTTCACTTTTATTTAAGACATTTGGAAGCCCTGCTTAAGGTCTCCTTTTTCTCATTTTGTATCCTTTCGCCATATGTAAAATTAGCGTTGCCAGGGGTGTGATTAATTTATTCATCTATCATCCAAATGAAATTGTGGGATTGTTAGGAATGGTAGTGTGTTATTAATATACAAATTCCTATCCTAAAGAAAATAAAACAAGAATTAATAACTTCAGTGGCCATAACTTCAAACATTGCACTTACAATACGACAATTATTACAAAAAAAATTATTTACTCTCTGGCAACTTAACTGTTAGCCTGCATGCCAGTGTGTGATGTAGCATGGGCAGTAACTTTTTTTTCAAAGGTTGATTTCAAAGGTGCTTACTTTACTGTTTACAGCCTATAGACTTGCCTCTTGCATGCCAGTTCATGGGAAACCATTGTATTTAATTCTTGTGTTGTTACACTGAAAAATAGAAACCTGCGCAGGACCCTTGTCATTGTGATTTAAGCAGCTTGCTGTCATATAGTTCTTGACGGTGGAAATTCACAGAAGAATATAATATTTTTATGGGCAATATGTTAATGTGAGCACTATGCATTGTTTGACCAAAACATGTAATGATGTTGAAACTGATAATAGCAGACTTCGTTGTTAGACTATTCGTTTGCCCTATCTGCTACACGCCTCCGCAGGTCAAGAGGGTGAGTTGGTGGCTGTCTGTTGCAGTCCAGGACTGATCCCGTCTGGCAATCAATCAATATTGGGGTATCCTGCCATTCTAGCTTGGCAAGGGAGGTCTTGTGATGGGAATACTCAGGTGCTGCCCTGGAGTAATCTGAAGCTAGCCCCACCCTCAAAAAGTCATCGCCCAGGGATGATAATGGGTGGAATGTGGCTATGGGGTTCCCAAGGGCCCTAGAATTGCAGTATTCTTGTCACATGTTTTATTTTAAGGGTTATACGTATATGTTGTCATTGTGTTGTATTGTCAGTACTCGTAAGTGTGCCACAGTGCTCTTTCCAGCAAAATGCACCAGTAATTTGGCTGACTCCTTGCATCTGTTCCAGCAACTAACTGATTATGTGTAATTGTTACTGTTAAGTAAATGCCACAGGAAATTATGTGCAGATTTTCAGTGATAAGACGGGAGGACTATGGAAATGAAATAGGTAAGTATTGGTGGGCTGTGTTTGCCAAAAACTTCAATCTATGGTTTACAGAGAAAGAAATCGGGAACGTCAATCCTATTCATCATGCTACTCGTGTCTACAATTGTACCACGGCCTGACTACGTCCTAACTTGTAATGCTTGGTTTTTTTTTCTTCCATACTCTAGAAATTTTGCGTACTTAAGACTAATTTGAATTACCATATAAACTATTATCCTTGGTTAGTCCCATTTTTAATCTGGTGAATATTTCAGTATGAAGAGTTAGAGGCAAGGAAATGTTCACAATACCAGAAATTGGTAGACCTATGTATTGATGGTATTATTTATAACTAAACCATGGTGGCAATAATATATGCCATATACAATCTAAGATACATGATAGAGAGTAGGGCAATGAAAATCGGAGAAATTGTAGGGTAAAATACATAAAAATACAAAAAAAACACAAGAAAATCATTAAATAGGCAACAGAAGTTCACAAATGGCCCCAGAACTGTGATTTCACACAAAATTAGTGCAAATCTGGTTCCCAGAGTGTGAGTGATTGTGTGTGTGTGCGTGTGCTTGCATGTGTGTGTGTTAAGGGTGCATTGATTTACCTCCATTTTTGTTACCAAATTCGTACAAGAGAATTTATGTAACGATCCAGGAAGACAATATGAAGAAGTTAAGTTGGTGCAGTCCTATGTGCTCGCTATTGCTCGTGATTCAGGAAGTATAGTGGCACAGATTTTAGATTTTGAATGAAATTACCATTTTGTAGTTGTAATTTAGTTTGTGGAGGTGGACGGTAAGAGCGGTATTGCAAAACGACTTTCTGCAATAGTCCACTTTTTAAGCAACATTAGGCTATCGTACTCATCTATGTTTTTGGCGGTGAAAAGTATCCTCTTGGCGGTGAAAAGTAAGTTGTGCATATGCTCACGTTTGTCTGGGAACTGACAACGAAACATTGTTTGCCAGGTAACCTATGTAAATGTGATGACCTGCCATACTGTTGAAGGCTGTGATGTACATCAGTCTCTCATCTTGTCTCATTTTCAGAACACATTTAATGCTCCATTCGTAAATTATAAATCTTCACAGGGTAGTTAGTAAATTACCAATAGCAAACTCAGCAACCCTCCTCTCACTATGTACTGCACAACCCTGGAATTAAAGCTACCCGAATACAAATTTTGCATGCTACCTGTAACAGTAGACGCAGCATACTGTTTTACTTTTGTTCACTATGCCTAGCCATAAGGGTCAAGGGCAGCAACATGGTGATTTGCATAAAGAATGGATGGTAGGTAACTATTTCTATTTCCCTTATTTCTTATCCAAACCATGCAATGAAAAATTGCAGTAACATGTAATTCAACCACGGCAAGCCCATGCACATTATAAGATACCTAATACATTAAACCCACTCAATTGCAGTTTATGTATACAAGAAGGTATGTTACCCCTTACTTAAGAAGTTAAGATTTTTTTGTGCTCTTAAAACTTATCATATTACATAACCGCACATTTACAACACAGTCGGCCTAGTTAAAACAAAATATAGCACATTTAATGTGTATAAACCTTTCTTTCAGATGAGCCCCTACTCTTTCTATCATTGAAGTATTGACTGAAGCTGGTTTTCTGCTACCTTGTTGTCACATAGTCCTCACATGCTTTAATGTCACGTGTTTGATCTTCTTACACGATTCCAATTGTTGAAGTGTACATCAGTGGATTTTGTATTTTTACCTATCTCTTCACCAAAGTCCTATTGTTAAGCTTTATGTTTCTGTTTGAATATATGCTTCATTATATTTTACCATTGTTGACATTGTGATTTGTTTGAGGTTTCATTGAAACTGATATCATGTGTATGTTATTTTTCAGTATCTTTGTTTGTTGTCTAGTTGTGGTTTGAAGTATTTTCCTGTTAAGAGTTGTGTAATAATTACCAAGCTGTATAGTTAAAATGTCTTCATACTTTATTTGTCTTATTTGAGCAAGGGTTATTATTATACATGATGTGGATGAAAATGGAATTTGATAGTAATATAATTCAATTTTGTTACTTTTTACGCATATTACCCTAGTGAATGTTCAAAGGAAATATAGTTTCTGGGCAGACTATAGCAAAGTGAGGGCTTTCAAAAGTGCTCACATTACCGTGAATAACCTATAGTAGATGGTGAAGTAAAAAACAATTGTCCAGACAACGGCACTGTTGGATGAGGAACAGGAGTAGAGCTACAGACAGGAATGTGGCCACCTAGGTAAACAGCAGAGGACACAAAAGCGCAAGTTGTTGATGCACTAATACCAAGTGAGGCAAATTTCTCCACAAGAGGAAGAGATGCAACAGCAGGACCTGTCTGTGCCAAAAATTGCTGTTCACATTTACAAATACTAGAAAGTAGGTTTTCAACTTGTTTTGAAATATTGTACAGGGAAGATTTTTTAACATCAGAAAAATTTACTTTTATAATCAATAAATATTTCCTCGCCTTCCAAGATGTGCCAATCTACACTTTACTCTGGAAAATGACTGAGCAAAAGCTTCCTCCTCAAGGTTATTATAAAGATCTTGAAGAATCATAATCTTTGTATCACATGCATTATATTCACTGTCAATATCAATATGATAATTGTTGAAGTCAATAGTCACTTCTGCTTGAAGAGCCAAGCGCAGCGCTTTTCGGAGCGCCGCAACAATAGTTTCAAAGAGGATGGCCTCTCGTAAAGCACATTCATATGATAATTCATCATTAACCATGAACTCAGGCACTATAGTAGCCATGGCTAAGGACAATTAATAATGCATGCACATGCGCACTTGTGCATGTGCACACTNCTCGCTCTCGCGCACACTCGCTCTCGCGCACACTCGCTCTCGCGCACACTCGCTCTCGCGCACACTCGCTCTCGCGCACACTCGCTCTCGCGCACACTCGCTCTCGCGCACACTCGCTCTCGCGCACACTCGCTCTCGCGCACACTCGCTCTCGCGCACACTCGCTCTCGCGCACACTCGCTCTCGTGCACACTCTCTCTCGCGTTCTCTCTCTCTCTCTCTCATACTCACTCTCTCTCTCTCATACTCACTCTCTCTCACACACACACTCTCACTCAAACTAGTATATTTACTAACCTCCAAAACATCTTGCCTTGCATTCATCATACATTCACGCTCCAAATAGTTACTGTCCCTAATGATATTAACAGACTCCACTAAAATGAGAACCAAAATATGCAGAGGAGACAGGCAGTCATAAAATCCAGCTATGGTACACTAAACCATCAACTAGGGGGCAACAACTTGGTATAAATGTTTACACACATTTTTGATTGATTTTGTGAATTTTGGTGGTATTTTTCTGAGCTATAATGATTTTCAGTGATTTGAGTTAGTTCAAATGATTTTGCAATGTTTTCTTGTAATTGTCAAAGATTTTTAGTGATTTTTAAAGATTTACTTGCAATTATCAAAGATTTTCTTGCAATTTTCATGGGCTTTTTGCAGTTTTCGTACATTGAATGTTAGCATTGTGGTCAGTTCTGTACATGTGAAAAATGGTTTCAAAAGTATTGAGAATTAAAGCTGTTATTTTTAAACCAATTTTTTTGATACATATTAATGGGAAATTTTTAATTTCTTCATTGTTGCACTCTGAATTACAGCAATTCAATTCAGACATGGCATTTTTCCTTCACTAATTTTCCAATATCTGTTTTCAACTCTGTTGTCACACCTCTGCGTGTCTTACCAGCATGGTTAAATAGTGACTACAGAAACCATGTTATTATATTTTAATTTTGTTCTCCATTAGTAGACATGCTATAATGACAGACATGAATTGCTGTACTGAAACATGATTCTTAATGATTTTCAAAAGGCTTCACTCGTTTACCTCTCAAGGCATGGATTACTCAACTCCCTCTTTGGTGCATCTTACATGGGGCAGCCATTTTTTTGCTGGTGCTATAATGGAATGATTCTTGTTTGTACTGTGCTTCAACCTGGTTACAATAGTGCCATACCACTGGACAGTAGTGTTGTGTGTCAAGTTTTTGTCACAATTTCTATGCTTTTATTTGCTTCACACGTATAGTTTATTATAATCAGTACAAAAGTAAGGCATTTTGTTAAGTTTCCAGATAATTAGATAGGTAGACTAAAGATTTTATGGTTGCTTATCTAGAATCAATAACTCTTGATCTGGCTATGGACTGTGAAAGTGTATTTACTGTATTTCCCTTTGCATAGTTGCTCACAGTTGACATGTGGGTGTCTTATTGCACAGGTACATTTTCAAGTCTGCATGCTTAAAACTGTCCTCGTAGCTCATACAAAGAGTTCTAAGTTCAGAAACACCTAGTAGCTTAGACAGTAAGGGGTGGGGAGTGATTAAGTGATAGTGGAGGACTGACAGGTAAAATCTGTCCATGAAACCGTAGAAAAACAAGGGGAAGGGGGTGAATCAGCTATTGTAAGTGGCTTCACAACTTTGAATTCAATTTAGTGCTCGGAGAAAGCTACTAAGAATTAATATATTAAATAATTGAAACAAGTTGGAATAACTCTCATTTAATGAACAGTTTCTCATGTCAAGCTTGAAAGAGCAAATAAATTATCACATAATGTTGATATAATAATAATGAAGGCAATAAATCTCATGTTAACGTGGAAAGACTTTCTACCAGTTTAGGGCAAAAGTATCAAGGATAATTGAAAGTTTTATAACAGGGACAAATAAAACAAGGGGAGGAAACCATTCTAGAAAAAAACTGGTTAATTTGGCATGATGTGTTAATTTGAGGCAAATCCTAATTATAACATGATTAATTTCTTAAATCATTCCGCTGGCCAAACATAGTGTAGAGACTTATACTTATCCCGCCTTACCTACAATCTTGTGGCAGATGTTATGTAACACCTAAATTGTATTGCTATGCACTATTTCATCCCCGCAGACATAACTGACTCCCCAGCTACAAACTAACTGATTACCCTATTTAAAAGCTAGCTACAAACTACAAACAAACAGCAAAACTCAGAGCTTTTAATTAACTTTTCACATGGTGATGTTTTTGCCACCCCCATCTAAACTGGTGTTTCACACAAAAAATGACTAGCAGGCGACAACATGCCCATCACTGCTTGCCCCCTATATCTCTTCACACACTCTCATCACAGTTCCGCGATCTCCAGATTATATATATTTTGGCCTCGTGTGTTTTTCGCCTGATGTGGTTATGGCAAATGTTTTAGCTAAACCCCAACTACTTAATTCCAAACACGTGCATCAAACACATGCATAATTAATTCCCTGCCTGAGCAATGATGAAAGCCAGCTGACTGCCTTCATTCCCCCTCTTTTTATTCACTACTTCACTTCTTCTTTGAAACCTACCGAATACTCAACTACAATCTGTGACTCTTGCGAACTTATGATTGTATCACTCATCACAGCTGGGCAGAGCATACTACCGCCAGCAAGAAAAAAAACCATTGTTTCTCAACAGCTGTTGGCACATGTAATCGATGCGCCCTGTTTCCCTTCTAAATGGCAGCATGTGTTGCTTCCAACTTATTGCACCCATTAGTATGCATATTCCTGAGAGCTGACAAAAATTTATACACTTGCCACAGCTCAAGCAATATATGGGATTCATAACAAAAAAAAAAACAGAAAAAAAGAGACGCCTAAATCTTTGGTGTAGTGGAGTGGAGAGAGTTGGGCGGCTCTTAACATTGAGGGCTTGAGAGCCGGAAAAATTTCACAAAGTGTGTGCAGCAATATTTTCACAAATTTCTTTGATCAATGTAGAATTTAAATTAAATAATTTTATCTTGATATTTTTTTTAGATTGGGCTTTTCAACCAGATAACATTAGAAAATTGCCCTGGCTTAACTACCCTACTGTTGGATGGAGAGAGAATTGAAGAGTTAATGAGGTTATCTCCAGAAGCTATTCTCCTTCGTTGGGTGAATTATCATCTAGAGCGAGCTGGCGTGGCAAGGTATGTACACAACATTAGTAATGAGAAGTTATTTGTAATGGAAAAAACAATTTATAAATGAGCACACAAAATTAAATGTGGTAACCTTTTCTGAGAAATGCTACATTTCTGCCATTGCAGTGCACATCATGAGAGCTGTATGCTTTTTTTGAAGCCCTTAGTTTGTCACTGCTTATGTTGTCGCTATGACCATCAGTTCAGCCTGTTAAAACTTCACATTTGTAAATGTTGCATAAAACTTTGTGTAAATTCAGTTAATAAATAATAGTGCATTTTCTTTAAGTTTTTCTGTGTTTAGAGGACATGGTTGGAAGAAAACATTTGTATTTGAGTAACAGACACGGTTGTCCAGCAATCGGGAAAAGCGGGAAATGTACACAATTGAAATGCTGTGGGAGATATCCAGAAATTTTTCTGAATTGCAGGAATTTGTTCTGGATGATGAAATCTTAATTAGAACTTCAAAAACAGCACCAAGGTAACTTGACGATAAAGAATCTGTGCCCTTTATATAAGTCTGGATACCACAGCACGTCACTAACAGCATCAAGGTCATGCAGAGAGAAAATAGGAAGCCATAAAAGGATTGCTATGGAGCTCTCTGCTGTGGACAAGGGTGGTGGGGGTGTAGGAATAACTGTCTTCTCACTACAGCCTGAGCCGGACCGTCTCTGCTGGCCTAGTTGTATACCTACTATAGACATTTTTGTAACAAATTATGTTTGTGCATGTGTATCATTGTGGTTGTATAGTAGCTTAATTTGGATGCTTATGCGAGTTTACTTTACATCTTCGGCAGTTGACTGACATGCTGAAGAATTGAAGCAAATGGTGTTGTAATTATACAATGCAATGAATTGTATTAATTTGGTTTTATGTTAAGAGCCGCCCAAATATCTTCACTCCACTCCACTCCACTCCACTCCGCGGATCATCTTTCTTTAGTATGGACTAACTTTTAGTCCTGACTAAGCCAAACTAACGACGTATTAAAGTCAAAAAGAAACAGTGAACTTGAAATAAGACAGGTTTGCTAATGTTACATGCAAGTGGAAGCTAAATAAAGTTAAATACCCACAAAAAATACATTTAAGGCTGATTCTGTCAATCTGTTAAAGCAGAAATATGCCTATTTAATGGATTAAATGTTCTGTGCAGTATATGTCAAAGGAAAAGTACTTTCTATACATCAATGCTATGCTAAAATATAGCTTGCAAGGCCTTTTGAATTTCTGTGTCAATCAAATGCCTCTCTGAAAACAGATTTGTATCAGACGTGATATTAATACTTTAAATAAAACAGAAGTTAGTACAAAATCCTACTTCTGCTACATAACAACGCAAGTTTCTCAACTTATTGTGTGTGTCGGCAGCTCAGTAGTAATGCTCTCGATATAGGGGCAGAAGAGTGAGAGTTAAAATCTGGCATTAGAAAAAAATGTAATTATTTTATAATGTGTTTTGGTTTTGTATTTAGCACTAAAACATGATTTATTATCATTATAAATGCAATATCAACTTAAAAAATTAATCCAGACCAAACCACTAGTGCATAGGTATGCGCAATTCAGTAGTATATGTGTAATGAAAAATTAACAAACTAACATGAAAGAGTAAGATTAAACAATACATTAATGTTTTTGTCTTCTATTCTGCATTATTGCAAAGCTGAGTTGAGAATGTAACAAAATTTTAAAGTACAAAAAAAAATTAATATTTTGCGATTATGAAAGAAATATTAGAGGTAAGAATAATTTTGTCAATATGTACTTGCTGTAAAAAAATTGATGAAACAAGTGAGAGTCGAACTCCTAGTTTACATTTAGAAAAAAAATTGCCTTATCCACCGCTCTACACAGTGGTACATATTTTTGTGTTAAGTTTTACTTATCACTGAACATTAAATTCTAGATGAAACATTGAATAGGTTGCATTTTACAGGAAATTTGGTCATAAGATCAGGGCTGGATTTTCCCACATTGCTGCCTGTAAGCAGATGAAAAAGTGCCACCCCCTCCCCAATGTGTTATTTTTCATTTTTTCTTCATTTATTATTTTATAATCCACAGCAACGAGACCAGGTGCATCATCATTATTTAAAATACCACATTGTTATGTTATAAATTAATAACTGAATTAAAAGGATAAACAAGTATTTGTTAAAAACAAGGTAGCAGTAAGTTATTGAATTAACTTTGTAATGACGCAGTAATAATAATAATTATCGGGATACTTGGTCCATTTTTCTTTCGTTTTGCGAGGCTTTATAATATTTTATCTGGATTCGAAGTTATTGCAGTGGTAGAGTGCTTATCGTTCATACGTTTGCTTTTTCGGAAATCTTAGTTTTTGTTAGTGTCAGCATTAGTAGATGGAAGTTTTCCACCTTTAGTTGACATTTTTTCCTTCCAGAAATTTGATAATATTTTTACCTCTACGCAGTTCGGCTTGAGAGAGGGGGGTGGTTCCGACAGGGGTCGCACAGGTTTTCGAAGGGATTCTGGCCTATGCCATGCCCTTATATGGTCATGTTTTTGGCACCCTGGGCAAGGAGTGGGGGTATGCATGGGGCGACAAAAACCCCGTGTGTCTACCGCCCGCTAACTGTGCAGGACCAGCTCTAGAAGAAAACGCATTGAGCGTGGCAAATATCGCCCACACCGGCAAGCATTTGCGACCTCAAAATCTTTTTTAACTTCAATTATTTTGTCTAACAACTTAATCCTACTAAATTTCTACCGCCGGTGTGGGAGGTCGATAGGGTGCCAGGAGAGAACTAACGTCCCTGCTGCCTTCGTAAATTCCTCTTGCGATGCAAGCTTTGAATGATGTGAATAAGAAATAAACTACTGTGGCGCTGCTCTTTGTTTGTCTGGTGAAACTAACTGTTTGTGACTCGGCATACTTGAAGTTTGTATGTGAACTGTTTAATTTGAATTATAAATAAAAGTAAACAGTAACAAATTCAAGACTTGAATATATTTTATATTTATTTGTTGCTTTTTTATTGTTTTTGTTTTTTTTTAATACCTCTACCGATTGAGCAAACCAAGCTGTAATTTCCAGTCACTATTCCAGTCGGCTGGGATGTTACAACTTGTTATAAAACTCTATAATTAACTATGGTAAGCTTAACTTTCTAGTTGGAGGCAGTTCTTGGTCTCCCTTTCTTTGTTTTCACATGCACTCTCATACATGTGCGCACACACACATGCTTGCACACTCTCCTCTCTATCCTTTCTTCTTTCTCTCTCCCCTCTCTCTCCCATCTCTCTC
>NQII01000349.1:374744-396286 GCA_002778355.1 Clitarchus hookeri
CTCTCTCTTCACCCTCTCTCTTCTCCCTCTCTCTTCTCCCTCTCTCTTCACCCTCTCTCTTCTCCCTCTCTCTTCTCCCTCTCTTTTCTCTCTCTCCTCTTTTCTCTCTCTATTTTCTCTTTCCTCTCTCTCTTTTTTTCTCTCTTTTTTCTTTCTTTTTTCTTTCTCTCTTTTTTCTTTCTCTCTTTTTTCTCTCTTCTCTAGTCTTTGTCACAAGATGTTTAACTGTACCTCCGGCACAATCACATGGACTTTTCCCATCTGATGTGGCACAAAATTTGCTATTCAGCAGACAGACCGAAATCATCTTTGTGCTTAGCCAGGAGAACACAGTTTATTTTGGTTTTTGTATTTAGCAGCTGAACAGTCACTAAAATAATACACTTTTGTCCAGTTGGGAAACCTATCATTCAGATGTTGAAGCAGAACTTTCTGAAATATGTGAACAGCTACAGTGTTGTGTGTCAAATAGTTGCTGACAACACAAAAATTTCACACTATGTGGAATCACTTTCTTTGCAATATACAACAAATGGGTGTAATGTGGCTTGTGCGTTAACCCAATGAAATGCCTGTACATCATCTTGCGTCGTGAAAGTATAGTTTTCTGAGAATGTCCCAAAATTATGCATTCAGCATAAGTAATAACTTGTTTTTTTTATTTTAGAAATTGACTGATGTTTTGCAATAAAGTGATGGGTTTTTAATTTTATAAATTTTTCCTTTAGATCAATTCTAAACTCTTCTATGTTTTTCACTAAGGTGGCAAGCTCACAGCTGTCGGTTGGCAATCTTTGTTTAACTCACAAGGGAACATCATCGACATGAACTCTTATTTTAAGGAGAAAAATTGCGTACTTGCATTGTATAGGGCCCAGCAATCAACCCCACGTGAAAAATTGTGCCATAAGTCTGATGTTGTGCAATTGTGACCCACTGAATGTACAACTATTAAAAGTCTGCACGCACCGGTTGTACATCACTTGTGCCGCCCCACTGCAGTTGCTTGATGTCCGAACATGAAGTAATGTACAGGAGAGTGAGTAAGAGGTTTGTGTTCGTAATGGCAGTGAACCCACAAGCGATAGTGTGGCACCTCCTGAAACAGTACAGAATGACAGCCAGATTGCAACGAAAGTCGTGACGTAAGTATCATTATTTGTGGTTATTCAACTAATTTTTATACACACAAACAAAAGTGCATGGGGATTTCTTTGTGCTCATGTTGATATTCGTTGTATATATTGTAGACAACTGCATGAATGAAGACATGCTAGGTATAAAAGATAATAGTGGACTGATGTTCAATGCTTCTTTGTTAAAGGATGAAGACGGCGATAATGAGGCTGCCCTTTCACCACCATTAAATTTGCAGAATAGCGCCATTGGTCCAAAGGGGCAGGGATGTAAAGATGAGGCAGTTAGTGATGATGACACATACTTTGAAGATAAACAATTGTCAGATTCCATTTTGCTCTTGTGCATAGCAGAAGAGTATATGAAAAAAGCTGTCGCCTTTTGGAATAGCGGAAAGAAGGGAAATATATCTTTCAGCACCATCAAGAACAACTTTTAAATTATTTAAACAAAAAAAGGGATCTGCACGCTTGGAGAAATACGTTGAAAACCGGGGTACGCATTGACAGAAGCTTTCAAAGGTCAACACAATCTGTCTGAATAAATTTAACTATGCATACGGAAACAAGATGATGATCCACGACGTTAACATACAGCAGTGGGGCGTACAAGCCGCAACGGAGGTGGGCCTTGAAAATTTTAAAGCATTGGCCAGGTGGGTGTACACTTTCGCCTCTGTTTGTAGTTTTAAAAGAGCTGACCGGGACGTTTGGCCCACGAGTCAAGCAAAGTTTGTTTCATGCGGACAATATTGTGGCAGTCGTGTCACTTTCTGGAAAAGTCAACGAGGAACACTTACAGATATGGCGAGAGAAGGTGTTTGCTAAAAACCTGCTAGATCACAGCAAAACTGTTTTAATTGTAGACTCATTTTCCAGCCAGAAATCTTGTCAACGCATGAAGAGCATGGAGCAGAAGAGATAGCTGTTTCTGTATTGACGATACCACCAGGCGGAACACGATACTGCCAACCGCTGGATGTATTTGACTTCCACATATCCAAGAATTTGGTCTATAGAGGTTTACCAACTCTGCTTGACTTCTGGGCATGAATGTGAACTTCAGTCAGTGTAACAAAATCCTTCAAATGCAGTCGCTTCTTTACAGGCAGCTATGTGCACCAGTGTTTCGGCCAGTGTTCAGGTATGCTTGGTATCGAAGCGGCTACACCGATGACCGACCAGAGCACTTTGAAAATCCAGTGAAATACTGTTTTGACAAATATAACATGGTATGTTCATTGTGTCAACGTGTGTGGTTTTTAACCTGTAGCTGGTGTCAGAGATCGCTTTGCTTTGATCACTTTTATTTTATGATTCACAAATGCAGTGGAAACTAATGAATGTGTCTTTAGAGAAGTAGCATATGATTATTTACTTATTAATATCGTTGTTACATGCTGTTTTCCTTCGATTGGTAAGGCTGTCACTGTTAAAGTGAAGTGCATTTGCAGGATTGTACACTTAAAAATCATAATCTTCATTCCATACTAATTGTTCAGTCGCTTATGTTTGTACCTTTGGGTTTCGAGGCAGATATAGCTGCTGCGGAATATTACAATGTTGTTAAAATTATATTGAACGTATACATGCGTGTGGTTGACATACAACATATTTACATCATTTACCTTTCTTTTCGCATAAAATAACACTTATTCTCGAATGAGACTTAAAACACGTTGGGCAGACCTGACCCATACCCCACCTCCTCTCCCCTCTCCCTCCGCATCACTCATTTTGGAGGGCTCCTGGTTGTCACTCTGCTGTACAGTACTTTGCGTTCGGACATCAAGCAGCTGCAGTGGGGCAGAGCGAGTGATGTACAACCGGTGCGCGCGAACATTTAAAAGCTGTATATTCAGAGGGTCACAACTGCGTAACATCTGACTTACGGCCCAACTTTTCACACAGAATCAATTGGTGGGCCTGATGCAAGGCAAGTGTGCTGTTTTTCTCCTCAAAATATGAATTCAAGTGGACAATGTTCCCTTGGAGTTTATGTACTGGATGGAATCATCTGTGAGGAAGACGAGCAACTGACAAGTCATTTATGTCATCGTGAAAGCCTACAACTTCCTTTTGAATCATCACAATAATTTTCATTAAATCATGACATTTTACTCGCTGTAGCTGCCAACATTAATTTCACATTTTGGTGTTGTAGGCGCGCACATACAGAATGTGTGCCACTGGCACCAACTAGCATGCAACACTTGTGCCTTAATGAAGCAAACTTTGAAAACCATATGTTTATACATGGATGAGTTTCTTTGAATTTCAAGTAAATTTCATTTAAATTAAAGAGTACTAGATATTTTTGTTCATTTGTCTTCGCTCCACTTGGAGATCTGACTGTTACACATCCTTTAAACCAAGCATGATTCTGCTTACATCATCACTCTTGCAAAAAAATCTGTTACAGCTTTTACAGTTTCATTACTTAAGCCATTTCCATTTATTTTATATCAACATTTGGTAGCATACAAGTTTTGCCTTTAAAGTTCTTGCTTTTCTTACTAAATATTCACTTCATTTAAATTCAGCTTTGGTTTTTGAAATGCTCCAGCATTTTGTCACTAAACGTAAAATTTTGTATTTCTCATCAAATGTGCTAGCATGTGCAAATTTCTCCTTTAATGCTTCTATTAATTCAAGGTAACCTAAATTGTTATTTGGAGTAATTTCTTCATGGTAAGTAGCATCATTGGAAAATATGATATTTGTTTCTAATTTTACATGATAGGTTATCAATCTTTTTGCTTCATTCTTTGTCAAGATATTTCTTGTAATGGTATGTACAGATATTTACAACTTCATCCACACCTGTTCTAAGACTAATTAATGTTTGTATTTAATCACTTGTGTCTCTTTCAATTATTAACTCTGATGATCTAGAGTAAACAACTTATAACACCCTTCCTTAACAAAACAGCCAACAAAACACTCCATTGTCACATTAATTAAATACAAAACATACCAACTGAACAGGCAAAGAAAGACTGAAGCTCCAGGTAGGATGCATCATATCATGTACTTATCTGCATAATGCAATCTCATGAAACAGTTTCATCATCTTCAGACTTTCGGACATTTCAGTGTGGTTACCATTACATGCAATAACATGACTTTAAACATCTCCTCGTGAATTTTGCCTTTGATATTTAAGTTAGTTTTCAAATTAAGTGCAGTAGGTAATGAATTATTAATTTTTATATTTGCAAAATTGTGAAGTTTTCAATTTTTGTTACATTGCACTGCCCAAACAGTATATTAACACTTGGTACCCCTTGTCACCCTAATGTTAATGACATTCAGAATGAAATGGGATTATATAATGCACAACAGATTAAATTTTAAAAATTGAATTCTTATTATTATAATTTTTTTTTTTTTATAAAGCTTTTTTCAAAGGTCCGTGTACTCAACAGGGGTCAAAATAACAGAATAGGACAACTTGTGTCCTATAGCTATTCATCAAGAGTATCTTTCATTAAAAAACTAATTTTTAGTTCGTTCCCCACATAACCTTTTTTTTGCTTCCCCAAGTTAGACTATTTTTTTTCTAGGAAGGAAGTCTTCAACCCAGATAACTTTGATGTTGCACACTGGTCTGCATGTAGACACTAAGCACACACAAGATAAGATCTCTAAATTCAACTTTGGTGAGAAGCAGGGTGGGTATAAAGTTGGGTAAAACAGTAATCTGAATGCTGAAAGCAAATGGTTGCCATCTTGAAAATTAAAAATGTATTTTATAAAATAAATATACAGTGTAATTGTATGTTATGTAAGCTTTTAAATGACACTAAAAACTCCACAATATGCGACTTATTAAAAAAAAAATTAGGCTAATTGCATACACCTCCGAAATTTGTGCAATTTACTTGCAGTGTGTGAAAAATAGCTGTCATCATCCACTTGCATGTAAAAATCTCAATGTTTTTCTTTTACCTTGAGGATAGGGCAACATAGGAACAAATTTTTATCAAAATAAAAAATGGTGCTTCTTCAGCTCTTTGGTGGTTTCACATGAAATGATCTAATTTAAATGCATATGTCATTTCCATGACAGTATTTAAACATGTTATTTACTTATTTTGAATGTTAGTGAAGTGGCACTTCATTAACTGGTCCTAAGAAGCTGTCGTTGCTATTACAACATTTTTGAGGTTGTTTACATATTATTTTCAATGTCTTTTTTGTGACTTTATGGTATCAGGAAACTAATATACTAATCGTAAGCTACAGATAATCTCAAAGGTGTCACCACAGGCCTCGTATATGATCTCAAATAATGGCTATAATCAAACTATAGTCATCATATAAGCAAACTTATTTGTTAGAAATTACCTGAACTCCTTTTTAATTTTATTTATAGAGTTCAACATGCATGTAACAGCAAATTTTTCGGAAATATAGAAATACCTGATCATTAGCNTAGAAATACCTGATTGAGAGTAAAGCTTGAAAGAAGTTGATAGTCGCCTTTCACTTGTTAAAAATGTCACCCCTATCTCCCTGCCACACTGCCCTCATCAGTAATGAGAACAACAGATAAGATTTGGAGGTAAGGTGCTTGTTTCAAAAACATACCATAATATTTGTGATAACATACTTAATTGTTCCAGTTTGGAAGCTATCACAAAAATGTGTTTGGATCTATTCTTTAAGATATCATGAATCAGTCAGTGATGTATTTAACACATAAAGCAGCGAAGCACATTTTCTAATGCTGTTTCACAGAAAATATTTTTTCATTAAAACAGTTTATTTATTTGAAAACTTTATAATAAACTAGATTAGATGTTTTGCTGATACAATCTAATACTTTGCATCAAATGTTACAAAATACTGTAATTATCATGAAATTTGCAGCTTTGTGAGGCCAGCAAACTATGATTTTAAATTATGTTGATTCTTATTGCAAAAGTTTTATGTACTGCCCATTCTTAATGCTGACCATATGCATCTTCCATTCTGCAGTAAAGATCTGCTGCAGTGTGACCTTCAGCTGAGAGAAATCATGTTATATCATTATTTTCTTCCTTGGAAGCCTCAGTCTCTCATACTGATGCTGATGGGCGTTGCCCTTGGGTTAGTTCACCTCTACTTTACCACACAAGTTGTACAGTGCCACCTGTGTACAATGGCTTGTGATAGTGGTGTGTTGCCTCGTGTGTGCATTACTCTCTCTTTTATAGGCCTTTACCAGGTTTGATTCGACTGCTCCTTGTAGTTGTACATTTCTCATGCTTCATGTGTCTGCAGTAGCAAATGTGATTACATATAAGGAAATAAAATATGTGACAAAAATTGTTTTTGGTTTTTAATTATTGTACCAACCAATGCCAAAAACAAGTTTTAATTTTTCACCACAAATGTCACAAAAATTCACTGTTTGGTTAACAAAGGACATTATAGCAAGCCTGTTTTGTACAAATCAGCAAATGGGAGACAAGAATGTATGTGGGGAGGGATGTCTTTCTCCATTCTTACAGTTAAGTGCTAAGAGGAATGGGCACTTGAGTGCAGGAACATGAAGTTCAGATAGAGTACAGTTTGGCCACTAAAGTAACTTGCCACATTGCTTACCATGTTAGTGCATCTAGATAACCCAGGACAGCTTGACTTTATATTCTGAAAATTATACATTGTACTGGTTTAAAGTATCAAAAGAACCTAACATTTAAGGTCTGTGGGATTAATGATTTGGCTGCTTTCAGTTATTCAAGTTTTAGACTTATTTTTTCCGAAACCTTTAGGTTATTTGCAATTCTGTAACTTATCATGTGTGTGTGCATTATTACGCTGTTAATATATAACCATTCTAAAATTTATTAAACTGTAAATGCTATCTGTCTCATAACTTGGCAAGACCATGACATTCAGTGAGTGGCAACTTGACATATATTAAACAAACAACGTGCCAACTACAAAACCCTGTATCAGCTGATGCATGAACGAATGAAAATTAATATTACGTTTACTATTCTGACTGCACTGCCTACGCACATCAGACAAGCAGAAAATACGCAGAGAAGAAAGAGTTCCTAGATTAATTATTAAATTTTNCTGCACTGCCTACGCACATCAGACAAGCAGAAAATACGCAGAGAAGAAAGAGTTCCTAGATTAATTATTAAATTTGATTTTCGGTGGTCACAAAACAGCTGTTGTTGGTGTTGCAAACTAAAGTTCATGCTAAAGTAGTAATATAGAGGTGTTCAAAATTAAATGCAAATTAAAACGGTCCATATTCTAATGAAACACAACTTAAAGCATTGGGAGTTTTGTTTATGTCATATCCCCACTCACCCAGCTATCCATACATGCTTGATGCTAATTCCAAAAGCCTACAGAAATATTGCAGGGTATTGTTCAATTATTTTTAAAATAATTTGAAGAAATATATTTTTAACTCGCGTCGTTTCGNTTCAATTATTTTTAAAATAATTTGAAGAAATATATTTTTAACTCGCGTCGTTTCGAGCCAGTAATGGCAGAAAAGTCAACTTTAAAAAATACGGGATCAAAAGGCAGGCCAATATGATGCTATCTGTTGACGAACACGCTTGACTCACAACACTCCCTGCCACGCCATCTGTTAGCCAGCTCCCGAAGTACTACCAGCCAGGAAAAAATAGCTTGCTTGTGTAAAATAACAAATTTACAAACGCATACCAATTGTTTTATTTGTCCACAAGCTCTGTATAGTTTTTAATTAACATTTATTTCCATGTACAGCGATTTTGATTGTTAGTAATTTCTATCGGGCGGTAATCGTACACCTACGTCCATTACACGCCATGTTCTTCTCTTCCCGTAAACCCATCTGTGTTCTTTCCAGTTGTTACTATACTGTATTAATAAAACGAAGAAAGTGGGATGTGTGTGGGTAGATTTCAAGCAATTCTTACGTTATTCTACTTCACATATTTCCAACTTGAGCTGTTTAGTTACGGTAAAAGCTGAATAACTATTTTGCAAAAGTCGTTGGCAAGTTGTTGGCTGATGAAAGTGTGTTGTTAAGCAAGTTCCCAGAATTACTTTTATTTCCAGTCTTAACATACAGGCTAAGTATTAAAGAATACCCCTACTTTGAAGGTCTAAAATATCAAAACCCAACAACCTACAACCTTGATTGACCAATCAAATGAACCGTGGACTCGTGAAGTTTNTGTGTGGGTAGATTTCAAGCAATTCTTACGTTATTCCACTTCACATATTTCCAACTTGAGCTGTTTAGTTACGGTAAAAGCTGAATAACTATTTTGCAAAAGTCGTTGGCAAGTTGTTGGCTGATGAAAGTGTGTTGTTAAGCAAGTTCCCAGAATTACTTTTATTTCCAGTCTTAACATACAGGCTGAGTATTAAAGAATACCCCTACTTTGAAGGTCTAAAATATCAAAACCCAACAACCTACAACCTTGATTGACCAATCAAATGAACCGTGGACTCGTGAAGTTTGTATACCATACATTCATAAATGTTCAATGTGACCACCATGAGCAGCCCGAACGACATCTACGCGATAATCAAACTCGTTCCACGCTCTTGTCAGCATGTCCGGTGTTACGATTTGGATGGCATTCGTAACTCTTGGTTTGAGGTGGTGAGGGGCTAGCGAGCTTGCATTCGACATGTCTGATATTTCCTTTATGGTGCGCCACCTCATTGGCACCTAGCTGTTCGCGGATATCTAAAAGAGACGTTGCCGCAATGTTGGATTGGTCGAGTAGCAGCTGTTGACCAGGCTCTTAATCACTGGCCCCCAAGAAGCCGGGATCTTACCCCGTGCAATTTTTTTCTGTGGGGGTACATAAAGGATCAAGTGTTTCGTCCACCATTGCAGGCTAACATTGACGACCTCAAAATGAGAATTATGGAACTCCATCCAAACCGTAACTCCAGATATGCTGACAAGAGTGTGGAACGAGTTTGATTATCGCGTAGATGTCGTTCGGGCCACTCGTGGTGGTCACATTGAACATTTATGAATGTATGGTATACAAACTTCACGGTTCCGCGGTTCATTTGATTGGTCAGTCAAGGTTTGTAGGTTGCTTGGTTTTGATATTATAGACTTTCAAATTTGGGGTATTCTTTTATACTCGCGCTGTATAAGCTGTAATGTTCAAAGTGTGATAAGTACTACAATCACATGCAAATATTAACCCAAATTTTATGTCGCTAATAAATTAAAAAATAGTTAAAAAATAGTAAATTTTTTGCAAGTTTTTTTTATTTTTACTTTTATAACCTACACATTTTTTTAGACAGATATCAGTCTGTAAATTACTTAAAATTTGTTTGGTATCACATTGACAAGTAGATTAGCTGACANGCTTTTATAACCTACAAATTTTTTTAGACAGATATCAGTCTGTAAATTACTTAAAATTTGTTTGGTATCACATTGACAAGTAGATTAGCTGACATTGTGTTGATCAAATATTCAGCCGCCACTTGACGCACCAGCTGATGGCAAAAGGATACATAAACGAAAGGTAAACATTGGTGCTACTTTCGTCAAACTGTCAAAATCTTGCCAAGTTACAGGACACTGAGAGTAGATCTCAATAACCATAAATTGCAACTTCATGAAACAAGATGTGGCCAAATGTAGCTCCAATGCTGGTATTTGTTTTATTGTGAGAATACGGCAAGACAAATCTTGATTTGTAAGACTTATTTTTTTGAAGTAAATTTGGTTTAGACTGAAAACATGTGCCATTTTTACTTTTTTTTTTTTTTTTTTTTTTACAGGCGCTGCACTAATTTTCAGGGGGATATTTCGGACTCCGAGATTTATTCACACTTACTGCATCAAATTTCTCCACCAGAAACTGAAGTAACTTTGCAAGCTCTATTGGTAAGTTTTAGACTCATAGTGAAAAGTTTGTAAAACTTTAGATATATGTCTATAATTCTTACATCTATACAATTTTAATGTTATGTGAACATTTTAATAGTAAAAATTTTGTAATATACTGCCATTTTAAATAGTATTAAAAATATTTAGTAATTTTTTCTTTCAATATTTGTTAATAACTATATGTAATGTTTTTTTTTTTTTTTGTAGAAGAAATTTTACTTAAATGACATTTAATACAGACAACAAACTTTAAGAAAGGCTGTATCCTCATGATTCTTTATGAGAAAAACAATTTAATTCAAATTAAAAGGTAGCTACTAACTAAATGTATTAAAAACATTTTATTTCTTATGTATTGTATGCTGCAGCAAAACTTAAGAAGCTATTAACTCCTCAAGTGGCATATATCATCTGAAAAATAACAGGAAGCAGTAACACATTAGAGAGAAAACTGGACTGTTGCACATGTGCATTAAATTAAGGGTGCAGAAATTAAGGTCATTCCTGCTTTATCACCATGATAAATGAAACCAGGGAGAAATATAGAAATAAAAGTAGAATTTGTGGTTGTTTGTTATGGACTCTTCTTAATTTGTTTTGAATTAGCTGTTAACAAAACTTGTAATAACAGTTATCAAAGAAAAGTTCCTGAAAACTTATCAAGCAGAATAACATTTAATGCAATCTTAAAACTTCTCATAAATACCCAGACTGTAAATACAAAATGTGGTTTCTGATGCCATAAATACAAAGGAATACAACTTTAAAATTGTCTTGAATAACTATCTCATCAAAAGGATTAGGTGTTTTATTAAAAATAATCATATGATGATGTACATTATTTCCTTAGGAATTTAATGTTTTAACATTAACAAATCAAAAAATTTTTGTACTGAATATTGTGATATATTAATGTCAGTGTGAAATTACTTTAGAAGTTTACTCTAAAATTAAATGTGCAAAATAATTGTATATTTTGTTGACTGATATAGTTGAAGATGTTCACAGAAATTTTAACAGGAAAAGAACTGTCGTCAGAAAATGGAAACTTATGTCGAGGGCAGAGGTATGCCAAACAGTCTGCACTGCAGTTGGGAGATGGATACGGCACCAAAAGTAGGCAAAATCATGCCAAAAGTCAAAGATAGACCGGAACCTATGTTGAACTTTGTCGAAAGTCAGATAAAACAATGAACAGTGAACACACTATTAAAAGAGAGTGAAGATGGCCAAACAAATTGTGAATGACCTCAAAATGGAAGGAAAAGGCTCTTGGTAAAGATAGTGTGCACCACAAGGAAAATAAACTTAGGAACTTGTGTACACAAGATAAAAAAATTCCCAAGAAAACTACAGAAACAATTTTATACTCACTACATATTGGCTAATTAAAAAAAAAATACTACAGTAGAGCACCCCTCAACCGGAATTCCCTCGAACGGAACTCCTCTTATCCGGAACTAATGTTCTAAAAAAATTCAAACGTCGCAAAGTTGTGCCATAACTTTCCCGTGCTCGCAAGAAGTCTTTAGTTGCTCACACCAGACTGTACATGCACGTTAGGTGGTAAACAAGCTGCAGCACGATGAAGAGACAGCCGGCCCAAGTGGCACAGTTACAGCTATGCTGCATTATGACACAAGTGACAGTCACTAATGGCGATGTGCGACACTTGCGGTTGGTTTTAGCAGTGCCACTTTCAGAATTTAGTGTTCTAACGTGTTAGTGTGCATGTGCCGTATTTTGGCGTGTATTGACCGCACCAGAAGTTTTTAATGAAAAATTAGGGATAATTAATATTTCAAGTATAAGCCGCACTGAATTTTTTGTAATCCCGTAAATATTGCCGGGCCTCATCATGCTAGTGCGGCAACAGCAAACTACGGGAACGTCAAACTAATTAATTTGCCATTGAATGTTATCGTTGCCACGCCGCCTGCTGAAAAGTAGCAACAGCGCAGTATTCCGCGTAAATAAAACTTTTGTATTTATGTCAAAATACCTCAACACTGCGTTTAAATTGCGGAACATGTGCGGTGTGCGTAGCCTACCTGCTCGGCCAGCTGTTGCCGAGTAGGCAATGGTATGGTGCATGTGTGCGTGCGGCGTCACACACACACATACTGCTGGCTGACTCGTTCAACCAGAGAGTGAGAAAGCGAGACAAACAAAAAAGAGGTAGGAGGAGGGAGAAAGAAAAGAAAAGGACCGAGCAAGCTTGCTTGGTGCTGGATGGCTGTTGTTTTGGCAGCGGCAGGAAAAAAAAGGGGGGGAGTGGGGGTTGAAAGGTAGCACGCCAAGCGAGAGGGAGAAAGAAAAAAGAGAAAAGAAGTGTGCAAGGCGGCTAGAGGCGATACAAAGCAGAACAGTCTAAGACAGGCAGGCTGAAGTATGCTGCGACCCATACGCGTTAAAAAACACGTGATGAGCTATTCATTTCTTATTATTTTTTTGACTTCCTTAGACACTAAGTTAAAACATTAGAACGTATTGTTTGTTGACAAATTTCTGAACATGGTTTAGGGAAGAAAAATTTTTATGACAATATCTCGTAAATAACACGCACCCCGTCAACACAAACAGTAACATGATATCCAGATCTCGCTTACTCAGGCAGACACGCGCCCCGCAAAGAGATAAGAATCCCCCCTAGAAGTTTGAGAATGAAGGTCATTAACGCAGCGCCCGGAGTTTTATGACGCGTCACATTTCATAAACAGAACGTAGTGTTTTTTTTTAAATGGTTATGTAACTTTAGGGATAAAACTAATAATTTACACTCATCGATTTCTTAAGTTAAAATTATGTGCCACATATACACGAGTTCAGAATAAAAATGTGTTATTTTTAACACCATCCCACCCTCATTTCCCTCGACCGGAATTTTCCGTTGACCGGAATAGCCCTTCCCCCGACGATTCCGGTTGAGGGTTGCTCTACTGTAGTGTCAAAAAAATGCCACTGAGGCNGACCGGAATAGCCCTTCCCCCGACGATTCCGGTTGAGGGTTGCTCTACTGTAGTGTCAAAAAAATGCCACTGAGGCCACATCACCATGATCACACATCATGATGGCTTTATGCCATGGCTGGAAGTGAAGCTACATAAAGCACACAGGAAAGCAGAATAAAATACAAACAAATTTATGATCAATCTTCTACTAGGATGTGGACTACACAATTCACCAGCTTACATCCAGACATGCCAAGATTATACCTGAAAACATGACAATACCAGAAAAAACTTCATACACACTGGTTTAAGGCCACAATAGGAAGTATTGCTAGATTGAAGTTAGATTGAAGGAAAATATATATTGTGAATCATTTAGAAAGCGGTGAACAATTCAACACCAGAATATCATAGATAAATGTGTGTAATTGACTGTGTATTAATTTTGTTGCACAAATATTTATGTTATGCAAGTTGTTGGTACAGAAACTATAAAACTCTTGTGTTCCCATATTATTCTTATGGCACTACAAAAATCTGATGCAAAAACTCTTAAATCATCATTTATTTTCTGTGAAATTCAATGATAAATTCTTAAAAATTAGTGCAACTTGAGTTTCTGCNAACTCTTAAATCATAATTTATTTTCTGTGAAATTCAATGATAAATTCTTAAAAATTAGTGCAACTTGAGTTTCTGTGAACCTTCATCAGTCTGAATTTTTTCAGAGGAAAACAGTGGGTGTTGTCAGATATCTGTACATTTGACGGAAATGTGACTAGGTTAGTATGCAAAACTACCTCTTAAGGTTTCACAGTCTCAGGAATCGNGGTTAGTATGCAAAACTACCTCTTAAGGTTTCACAGTCTCAGGAATTGCAAGAGAGAGCCTCCCTCCTTCTCATTTCACAACCTCAACCACCCCTCACCACTCTTGACCACCCCTCACCACTTTTGACCACCCCTCACCACTCTTGACCACCCCTCACCACCCTTTAAGGTTTCTCAGCCAGTTCATGTCCCTGCTGCATCTCAAATGCAGAAATATCAGTTTTATGTTAAAATTGCCTACCCCATTGAGCACTTGTTGCTGGCTTTCCAGAAGCCAACGGACTTGACCTACAAAAACTTACACAATTTTTGCACCATTTGTTTCTCTATTTACACAGCCATCTCGGAGCGAGTGTACCAGCTTGGCTATCACAAATAATTTTTCATTTCACCAGTATCATGATGTAGTAAATTATTTCATTCCATCCAGGTTATTGACAAATATAAGATTGGAATGGTACAAGAGACTTCAAGACCATAGGAAACCATTGCCTCACTATATTTTCGACATTAAGGAGGCAGCTCAAGTCCTCCATTTGAGAGTTTCAGAAAATGTAATAGTAACTACAATATTAGATGGTCTTAATCCTGCTGAGCATTCAAGGGCTGCATTTCAGCTTTAACCCCAGAATTTTGCAGGTTTATGCATTCATATCACTAATGTGGATTTGGTAATCAGCAAAGGGCAAGCACCTGTATTTCACTACAAAACATGACAAAACAACACTCCTATAAAATCGTCAAATATTAAAACCAGCTAACACAAAACAAAAGTACCCAAATAAAACAACACAAACTTTATCTCCTTTCTTTAATTACTGTAAAATCATACAGTTGACCATTTAGGAAATTGCAAAAAATAATGCTAAATCAAAAAATGTGTAAATGGTTGGCTAGAAAATAGATTTTCTATGCCTCCAGAGAAAGAACAATTTATATAAAAACAAAGCCATTTGAAATCAAACAATCAGTGGAAATCCGGTAAAAAGAAAATTAAAATGGGTAAGTCGTCCAAAATCACGAAAACATTCTGTAAACTATTAGTCAACCATGGCCCTTCTTTGTCAAATAAAGTATGCAAATTAAGCCTTAGACCCTAAATTCCAGGAAAAAGGAAATGCCATAATATCTCTACCAAACTTCACATAGTACTCCCTTATGTAAGTATGCTTATTGGCAATAATCAAATTCAAGTTCTTTTGAATATTGGATCAGTTAGGAGTCTTATTTCAGGCCCACCTTTTCAGAAATTATATAAAAATAATTTAGTGAAGTTAATCAAACCAATAATACTAGAATGTTTCACTACCTCTGAGCAACCCCTAAAAATCGATCAAGTTGCAATTATCAAATTTAAAATTGACTTGTTCTCTTGGACTCCCATTTTTGGTATGCAATGTTTTCGCTACCAATCTTATTTTTGGATCTGATTTCATTACGAAAAATTGTTTAGTTATTGATCTTTGGGCAAGGCAATTTGTTTAAATTTAATGAGTGAATCAAAATTTCATTCACCAAACTATGAAAATCGACTGCAGCCATTTCAACTGTAATGAGAATCACAGCAGAAAATAGAAATATTTTACATTTGGACCATTTGAGTAATGAACAGCAGTTATCTATTAAGAATCTTTGCAGTCAGTTTCCAGATGTGCTAATATAAAATTTAGGCCGCACTCACCTAGTTAAATAGGATATAAAGCTTTTG
Source organism: Clitarchus hookeri (assembly GCA_002778355.1). NCBI lineage: Eukaryota > Metazoa > Arthropoda > Insecta > Phasmatodea > Phasmatidae > Clitarchus > Clitarchus hookeri. The sequence goes on from NQII01000349.1 coordinate 390,245, forward strand.
GACACACAGCCAATTAAATTTCACCCTTACCAACCACCAGTTGCCAAATTGGAAATATTATGCAACCAAATTTAAGACTTGCTGGATAAAGATGTGATAGAACCTTCTACCTGTTCTATCAGCTCACCTGCACTTCTAGTCCCAAAATGCAAGGACTACCGCATGGTTGTGGATTATCGGAAATTGAACAAACAAATTGAGATTGAATCCTTACCACTTCCAGATTTAAATTCAGCCTTTCACGGTTTCAGTAAGGCTAAATATTTCAGTGTATTTGTCTTGAATTCTGCTTATCAGATACCCCTTACCAAATCATTGAAACACCTTACCAGTTTTTGTGTCCTTTGGAACCTGTACCAATACTAGGTTGTCCCTTTCGGGCTAGCTACTGGTGCACAGGTACCAACTCGTTTGCTTGACCAGGTCTTAGGGGATATTAACTTCAGGTTTGTATTCAACTATTTGGATGATTTAGTTCTATATTCAGAAAGTTTTGAAGACCATTTAAACCATATGGCAGCAGTACTCAAAAGATTACACAAGGCAGGTCTAACAGTAAACACCAAGAAAGTTCAATTTGCAGTTAGAGATATCATTTCTTGGTCATCTAGTCTCCAGTAGAAAAGTCACCATCAACCCACATCGCACAAAAGCCATTCTCAATTTCAAACCTCTTAAAAGATGTTAAGAGCTTTGCCTGTTTTTCCAGCATTGCTAACTTCTATTCAAAGTACATACCAAATTATGCACAACATGTAGCACCCCTGAATGCCCTGCATAAGAAAAATGTTACATTTGAATGGGGACCTGATCAGGAAAAAGCCTTTGAATTTCTGAAACAAGCCATTGCTAGTCCCTTAGTACTGTGCATGTCGGATTTCTCAAAACCATTCATATTACTAACAAATGTATCAAGTGTAGCAGTGGGAGTGGTCCTGTCCCAGGAATTTGATGGACACAGTCAACTTACAGGTTAAGCTTCCCACACATACACACATCAGGAGAGAAAGGTATCATCAGTTTACGAACTAGAATGTTTAGCTGTGGTATTTGGCATAAATAAATTCAAACAATTTTTGGAGCACAGAGAATTTCTTTTGGAAACTGATAATCAAGCTCTTGCTTGACTTTTGGCCCACCATAAACAATTAGGTAAACTTGGTTGCTTGATTGTCAAAATCCCCTCATTGAAATTCAAAATCCAGCACATCCATGGCACTCAAAATATAGTAGCAGACACTTTGCCCTGAATGTTTGAGAATCCTTCTGAACAGCAACCGAAAGATGAAACCCAAAATCAATGTGCTGCCCTTCTCACTGATTTTCCTTTGGCTTTCAGAGACCTCCAATTTCATCAAAAGGCAAACAATATCATTTCCAATATTATTGATCAAATTAATGCTGGGTCTGGACCAAAACTGTATAAGATCTCAAAATGAATTCTTTATGCAAGGTCTCAAAATTCCAAAGCTTTAAGGGGAGTTCTCCCACCAAATTTATGTGATATGCTTTTTCAGTACTACCATACTTCTCCTTAGGGCACACATTTGGGAACCTACAAGACTATCCAAAATATGTGTAGGCATATTATCTGGAAAGGAATAAAAGATATTTCGGAAAAGGGTCAAGCTTTGTAAACTGTGCCCTCAGCAAACCTGCACAACTTTCCAAATTTGGCTTCTAGATTTCCTTTGTGGCAGACCTTTGTGGCAGACCGACCAATGCAAAAACTCTTAATTGATTTTGTGGGCCCTTTCCCTCATGCTAAATATGGTCACAACATGCTGCTCGTATGCTTATGTCTTTTCAAAATTTGTGTGGCTTATGCCTTTGTAACAGGTCACCACTGCCACAACCATTTCACCATTTCAAACTCGCATATTTAAAATTTCAGGCATTCCTTTCATCATTGTCACAGACAACGGTTCTCAGTGTACATCCAAATTATTCAAGAATATGTGTTTCTCCCATGGCATCCAACATGTTACCACATCCCAGTATAATCCAAAGTCGTCGCATACATAGCGTTTCAATAGAAACATTAGTTTGGCTATGATTGCGTACCATTTACAAGTGCAGGAAACATGGGATAGTAATTTGGTGTGGTTACAATGGTATTCAACTATGCTTGCTATGAAGGTCACAAATCTAACCCATTCCAAATCCAGTTAACATACCAACTCAATACACTTTTTTTCAATCTTTGGTTATTAGATGACCTCTTGCCCAATGATCCAAAGGACATATGGGAGATGTGGAAGAGAGCTCACAAAAATCTTAAGCTTGCTCATAATGAGAACAAAACAAATTGCAATAAAGATAGATCCCTAACCCATTCACGGTAGATGATAAAGTGATGTGCAAGGCATAGCCACAGAGCAAGGCCAATGCTGCATCATCTAGGCGGCGATCCTTGTTGAAAGATGAAACAGATGGGGTGCATGAAAAAAATTAAGTTGCTGATACGTTGTTGCAAAGTGATATCTGCAGGTGGCATGTTTGTTAGTCAGGGTTGTTTTTTCTGATCAGCTCGTATTCATACAAACTAATCACACAAGGGTGGAATTGTAATAATCATTGCAGTCTATACCTACAGTGAGTTCTGTTGGTACATTATGTTAAAAGTACCCTTAATACAGTGTTCATGGTTGTATGCTACCAATGAAGACTAGAGTTTTTGTGGAATTTCCAATAATTTGAACTTTTTCAAATTACTTTAAACTATTTAATGAAGGGAATGATAGATATAGATATGTTTAACTAATGTCATTTTTAAATCTGTACCAAAAAGTTGGAGTGGTTAGGCAGGGAATGAGAAACCATGTTTATGGTCATGAAAAGACAGAAAATTACAAATTTTATGAACGGACTAGTGTAATAATAAATTACTGTACATTGTGATATCAGTTACTGTGGACATCCCAAGTATGTGTTTCATTGCTTTGACCAATGGAAAACTGGCACAAACAGCCATCTTTGATGATAGGTGAAGAATGTAATGTATAGTAGACCAGATAAGTGCAATAACATAATCTTGCTGATTCACTGTCCCCAGATATAGAATTTACAGTTATAAATTTTTTGATATTTAAAACTCTTGAGCACAGTTTTTCAAACAAGCCTCTACTAGAAACTATGCACACTTAAAAAATTGTGTGTTCACACAACCTGGTTTTGTGTAACGGCTCTGATGACAGAAAATACAATTCTGAATTGTAAAGCACCTTCAATGCCTCTATACAGTTACTTATTACCAAATATTTATTGTCATAAAGAAACTTATTTTTGTAAAGACCATTATAGTGTTACAGTTCTCAATACCCTAAATACAGTATTCATGTATTATTTTATCTTTTAAATTTTTCACTTTTTACACTTGAAGTGGTTTTGCTGCAACTGTTTGTGCCTAAATTAAACTTGACAAAATATGAAGATAAGCAGTACTTATATATTAATTGTGGTATAAATTACTTTTGAAACCTCTGGGTGCATTTGACTTCCATATAGCTGGATTACATTACAGCCAACAAAATAAATGCCGATACTTAAACTAACTCAATTTGTTAGCGCCACGAAGTTTGGTGTAAACATTATGGACTGTTGCAGCTAACATAACAAAAAAGTTGCATTTAACCCCCTGATGAATTGAAGCTCTATGATATTTATAACAAGAAGTTACTTATATAACTAATGAGCCTACTTTCTTGTACATGGGTGCAAATAATTTTTTGAAGTTCTTAAAAGTGTACATGGTAGGTAGGCCTTGATGTCTCGTTGATAGCAATATCATTAAAGATGAAGCCAGAAACATATGTAACAGTAATGAGAAAATTACAAATTCACACTTGCCTTACCCAGGACTAGAACTCAGAAAACCTTGAAAATAAGCTAGACTGCATTCAACTGCTCCACAAGGGTAGGATTCTCGGAGCCTAAACTTTGGATATAATCAGTCTAGTGTTTTGAATGATAGAGTTCACTAACCAGAAATGTTTACATGGCAATCATTTTGAAACAAGTGTATAAGCCACTTAAAATGAAAGAGTACATGGCCTATCGCTGTACTATTTGCATGAAGAATTTGGGGGAAATCAGTTGATTGGTTTCAGAGATGTGACATAAATATTGGATTTTCTTATTTGGTGCTATCTTAAAAATTCCCTAAAAAAGAGGTTCTCTGTACGATTAATTTAATAGATACTGTCAACATAAAAAGTTTGGAAATATTTAGTTAAATTGCTAAATATTTGTGCCAAACTTATCAAAATAATTTATATGGCAGCTATTTTGAAAATTGTTTGATACCACTTAAATAATGCAACTTTACATGGCCTTCTGTAGCACTAGTGGTGTGCAAAATTTGGTGTAAAATAGTTGAATTGTCCTGGAAATATGGCAAAATGTGCAATTTTCCTACCTTGTACTATTTTACAAACAGGCCAGCAAAATACATACTAAATCAAAATGTTTATATTGTTGCCATTTTGAATATGTGCCATACACACTCAAAACATATCAATTTACATTGCCTGCTGTAGTGCTACTTTTTTGCCAAATTTTGTAGAAATCTAATGTGGTTTTTCCAGGGGTATGACATAAAAATTTTAATTTTTCATATGATGCTATGTAACAAAATGGTGGACAAAAGAGACTGTCTGGACACATTTGATGGTTGCAATATATACTACAAGCATACAAAGTGGTGTTAAATTAATGAAATTTTTTTAACGATGTAGTAAACAAAGTTAAAATATCTAAATGGCCACCATTTTAAAAATAAGTGCTTGACCAACTTAAAACTTACTAGTTTATATCATATGCCACAGTACTATATGTCTGCGATATTTGGTAGGAATGGGGTGATTGTTTCCCGAGATTACATTAAAATGTTACTTATTCATGGGGTGCCATCTTAAAAAATGGTGGACAAAAGAGGTTCTGTCTATATACATTTCATGGTTATAATACATACTCCAAGCATACAAAGTTAAGTTGGAACTGTTTACATGGTTTTGACGGTATAGCATACAATGGAAAAATTACTATATGCCGGCCTTTTGAAATTGTGGGAACTACTTGAAACATACCTGAATATATTACCTTCCACGGTACTACTTGTTTGCCATTTTTGGTAGGAATCGATCAATTGTTTTCCAAGATATGACATCTTAACTTCACTATCTTACAAAATGGCAGACAAAAAATTGCTATTTGTTGGCATGTATGATGCTTTCAATAGATATTGTCAGCATACAAAATTGGTAGAATGGTATGATAGTAAAACCAAATAAACCTATATTATTTGTATGGATGCCATTTTGAAAATAAGTACCTCAACTATTTGAAAAGCATTCATTTGCGTTGCCTACTACAGCATTACTCACATGCCAAATTTGGTGAGAATTGGTTGAGTAGTTTTATAGATATAACTTAAAAACTTTATTTATTAATGTGGTGCTATCTTCCAAAATGGCTGACCAACATTATTCATCTCTAAATTCACTGCTTACATGATGGACTGTCCACATAAACAATTTGGTTTAAATTGATTGAATTATTCCAGATATGTTATCGTAAATTTTTTAATTGTTGCTGTTTTGAAAGTGAGTGCCCTGTGTGGTCGAAAACTATAAAAGTCAGGTGTCTTTACTAAGTATTATATGTGTACAGAGTTTGGTTACTTTAAGTTCACACATTCACAAATTAAAAGGGGGGACACATGCACAGACAATAAAGTGATCTCGTAAGCCTTTCTTTGCTTTGGAAAGTAGGCTAAAAATTAAGACAACCAGATTGATAAGTTGGCATAGTCACATAATGGTTGCCTTTACTAAGTGGATGCTAATGATAACTGTTATGTAGCACCTTCATGTTGTGAACTTGAGCACCAATTGGTACTCTCGTTACAACACAAGGATAGATGGCATATAAATGGAAGGTGGGATCTAGATTCCTGTGTAGAGATGGGTTTTTTTTTACTACGGACAGCATAAATAATGGGTGTGCTCCTGTTTTACTTATTATATAAAAAGGGGTGTATGT
>NQII01000349.1:396424-467782 GCA_002778355.1 Clitarchus hookeri
AAAGTAGCGCCACTGTTTACGTCTGACTACATGTGACTATGTATCCTTCCGCCATCAGCTGGTCCGTCAAGTCGGGGCTGTATTTTTTATCAACACGCTGTCAGCTAATCCACTTGCCATTGTACTGTTATGCTAAACAAATTTTAAGATACTTTAAGACTGACATGTCTAAAAAAAATAAGTAGGTTATACAAGTAAAAATATAAAATGTTACAAATAATTAAATATTTGCTAACTCTTTTTTAATTTGTCCGAGATAGTGAATTTGGGTTAACATTTGCGAGACGGTCTGTTGTATCTATTATCACACTTTGGGCGTTGTAGCTAATATATGCGTGTTGGAAATATGTGACGTGGAATAACATAAGAATTGCTTAAAAACTATTCACGTGTCTCACTTTCTACAAACAAGCAGATGGGTCTNTCACTTTCTACAAACAAGGAGATGGGTTTGATGAGAACAATATGGCGTATAATTTACGTAGACGAACGATTACCGGCCGAATATAAATGACTTTTACTCCAAATCATTTTACATGAAATATATGTTACTTTAAAAATTATGCAGAGCTCGTGGAAAAATATAACTATTGGTATTTGTTTGTAAATTCGTTATATATCGCGCAAAAAAGAGGTTCATTTCTGGCCAGTAATACCTTGCATAATATCCGAGAGATCGCGCGCACAGCGCGTCATGGCGAAGTTTGAGCCGCTGTTTTTGGATAACAGATAGCGTATTATTTTTAATTGATTGTTCTTAGATTACGGGCTGGAAATATATTTCAAATTCGTGTCGTTTCGTCAAATTAATAGAAAAATAATTCAACAATATTATGCAATATTTCTATATGCTTTTCGAATTAATATCAAGGACGTGTTGAAAGCGAGGTTGGAGAGGGATGATACGACGTGAAAAAACTTTCTGAAGTTAGCACAACTTCAGAAAACTTTTCCGCGTCGTATCGTTCTATTGTACATTTCATTTTGAACACCTATACATAACTACATTATCACGAAGTTTAGTTTTTAACACTAACAACCATTGTTTTGTGTCCTTGTAAAATAAAATGCATTAATAAATGTAAGAACTCTTTCTTACCCGCGTATTTTCTGCTTTTGTGATGTGCATTGGCAGTGCACTCAGAATAGCCAACGTAATTTTAACTTTTGTTCGTTCGTGCATCAGCTGATACAGGATTTTGTAAATGGCACTTTGTTTGTTTCGTAAACGTTAAGTTGCCACTCACTGACTGTCAGAAAGTGGCCTTCTTATACCGTATGGACCATAACTAAAGGAAATAAAGTAAATCACAACATTTTATATCTTTAAAGCAACGATTATATTAATCCTTTGTTAAACTTTTTTTTAAATATTATTTAAGAGTATTGAACAGATAAAGAGTGAACAATCATATTATTTGGCCATGACTATTTCGTTGGGTACCTGCGATCGCTGCATTTGAAATATGACATTACCTTAAACACTTAATTTTTAATAAATTTTTACTTATATATAAGAAAAAAATAATTCCATAGTTGACTGTCAAAAAAAAACTTGATTAATTATTGAACAAGAAACGCAGCCTCAGAAGACTGATAGTTCGGAGCACTCCTAAGCACATGCAGCAGGTAAAAATAATTTAGGTATTACTTGTAAGACGAAAAAGACATTTCAGATGTTACTGCGGTGTTGGCCAAAGAAGTGGAATCATGGTCCAAAACGACAACGCCACAAATAGGTATGCGGCTCACATCATGAGAAGGATGAAAATTGGCCATGAGGTTAAGCCATCAGGTGCAACGGTGAAACGCTAGAAAATAACAAAAAGCTAGCAAGAGGATCGTAAACACAAATACAATCATGTCTCAATACGAAAAAAATATCAGCGGACACACTTACCCACTTTACCGTGAATAGCCCATACTTTAAAAATGGCTGTCTTATTCTTTTAGTTTCTTACGTCATTTCTCTGAAACCAGTAAGTTTTAGAGAAAACTTATTTGGCTAAAGTACATATTGCATCCACTTAATTTACTGTGTAATAGTTCCCATAATTTAGAATTCTGGGAAGTTGCACCATAAAAATAATATAGTAATTTATCTCAGGAATGAATTTCTATTAAATTTGGTGGAATATTCCTTCCACACACAATTTTTTGAAATACGAAGGTCTACTATCAAAATGCCATGAATATATATATTATTAAGGAAAAGAAAGTTGATTATTTATGTGGTTAATTTCTTGTTTCTTAATGTGTCTAAAATACTACAGCTATTGTTTTGGGCACATTACTTCCCAAGATATCAATGCCTACTCTACTACCAGTGTTCCAAAATTGACTCTTATTGTTGGTTGATATTCGTTACCTCATTTTAAAATTACCGCAAATCCTATTTGTCAGTTTTGTTCTTAAGATAAAATGTAAACGAGAATACTGTTAACATTAGGATGATTGAATAAATAAATACTTATGAAGTACATTTGTAGAACATAAAAAACTAGTTTTTTAACCACCTAACATTTATGCAGTGTTTTCATTATAATAACCTAGATATTTTATGTTACACATTTGTTTACTGGTTCAGTTGCAATGTGTGAATTTGTCCTATGTTACCATTTAGATTTTACAGAATAAATTTAACTGAACTGCATATAAAATATTTTCTAAATAAAATAATTTGTAATTAAATTAATACAAATATTTGTGTTTATTTCATTGTATGAAAGGATGTCGAGGCAAATTCACTATGCAATTGAAAATAATATTTTAATTTCTGCAACAGAAAAAATGCAATTTTTTCAAAGTGATCCATATTTTGAAAAATGTGCACGAGACAAAAAACACAGGTGCACACACCAACACACAGCACCACACATACACGCCACCACCACACATTGTCTACCATGCACATGCACACTACACATCATGCATTTACACCACACAAAAAATTAAGAACATTTTACTATTGCAGTATGGTCAGAAACATTTGATGGTTTGTCCTTAAAATTTTGAAGTTTTCCCACCGTGCGAGACAGCTGTTTTTGCTTTCTTCCAGCAAACAACTTAAAGAAGCTTTAACATAATCTGCACCTAATGTTGCCTCATCCTACACTGCAGGCAGCTCTATACCACATTCTTTCCAAATGTGATAACTGTTTTACACTTTCTTCAGGTGGTGATGGTTTATTAAAACTACATCACATGCAAATTACTATTACTTGTAGACTTTTAGCTAGTACACACATAATGGCCACCAGGCCATAGTACATTATATGAACACATAGTTGCCAACTCTGTGTAAGGTTGTCAGGCACACAGAATACATATACACCACCTTCCCTCTTTCACACACATCAACAACATGTTTGCAGACGCAATACATACAGAGTAGTTCAACAACACCACTTTAGCAGACACATACAAGTTATATATGTGGGTTACATTTTATTCAATATAAATTAGGAAAAAACATTTCAACCATTATAATACAGCGTGTGTGTACTACACCTTAACATTAAATATGCACTAGTGAAACACCACTGTTTACAAATTTAGTCGCTTCACTGATTTTACAACCCTTCCACTTCTGGTTTTGCTGCACCCATCAGTGATAGTACTTTGCTCAAACCCTCTGAAATCTTGTTCTGATGGGGAAGAGCATGGAGACTGCTGCAGCTGGTTGCTATCAGAATATGANGCTCAAACCCTCTGAAATCTTGTTCTGATGGGGAAGAGCATGGAGACTGCTGCAGCTGGTTGCTATCAGAATATGACTATTCACTATCCGGCCTGGTGTGCCATTTTAAAATACATCGCAAATATTTCACTGTTGCATCACTGCTAGTGTACTATTAAAAAATATTTGGAAACCTGGTTTCAGTATTTAATTCAGTAAAAACAATTGTGAGTAATATTGGTCTACTTACATGATTGTATTTAACCAGTGTGGTGTAACCAATATCTTTATTGTGATATTTTAATGAACAGTGCAATGGAGGTGAATGGCCAGATAGAGATTTTTGGACATTCACCATTGNTCTTTATTGTGATATTTTAATGAACAGTGCAATGGAGGTGAATGGCCAGATAGAGATTTTTGGACATTCACCATTGTGATGCAGATGTTTCATGAAGAAACAAGACAGAACATGAAAAAATACTTATGTATACAAGTAACCTATGGATGAGAAAATAAATATATACACAACACTGGAAGATTCTGAGAGGGAATAGAGTCAAAAAACAGGACAGTAAACTAAATGTGAAAAACCAAAATACTATATACATATATATATTTATATACAAACACGATAACTATATACGACCAACAGAACAACACTTAGAAGACAACACTAGCTAGTTATCTGCTACACAAATAAGAAACACTGGCAAAATGAAGACAGCAAAGTAACTCGCACAAACACAATAGTTTTCCCAGACATGATACTTGTGTTCTTGGACCCTGTGTGTTGCTGTCTGAAAACTGGAACAGATAGCAGTTCCCGAAATGTAGCATTCTGTAGTGTCTGGGAAAACTATTGTGTCTGTGTAAGTTTGTTTGTTGTCTTTGGATGTTATTTACTTATTTAAGTTTATTTAATCATCGTTTGTCAATATTTTACCATTTACATATTTTTCTCGTTACTTTGATTTCAATTCAGTTTTGGCCTGCACTTTGAAAACTAAGTTTTTAATCCTGCATCGCCTGCAGATCCGTGTTTCATGAGAGATTGTTTTTCTACAAAGTGGATGTCAATTGAAGTGTTGCGAATTCCATTTGTCTCCATCTGAGGCACCCATTCCACTCACTTCCCTAGAGCCTGAGATTCTGCATTTCTCTCATGCAGTCAAGTGCGTGATTTTACCAAAAAGAAATGCTGCTCTGTTCACATGTTATGTTTCCCCATCTCTGCGTTTGAGCGCAATCTGCCTCTTCTGGACAGCCTGCAACATCTGTCGGCCACATTTTAATAATTTTGTTGCACTTTTGTTTGATGTTATTATGTGCTTCACAGCTTTGATTTCGGGCACTTTTGTTTCGGCAGGGGAGCAAGATGGCACATAGCCACTGTGTTCCCATGTGCGTTTTCTTCGGGACGTTAGTTCCTGGAAGAACTTGTGGTGTCGTCCACAATGTAGTCCTTTAGTGCAATAAAATGCCGTAGTTAGGTTGTGCATTTAGATTTCTTTTGGAACTTTGGTTATGCTGACTACATGAGTTTCTTAGTTGTCTTTTTCCCTCATTGGTGAGTAAAGTCTTAAAATAACTACTTTCTCCCTTTTTTTTAAATAGCTTAATAATTTAACTGATAATTTTTTTGCACTCTCTGTTGTAGAGAGGGTCCAGTAATCCAAGTAATCTATGTAATTCACGTAATCCTGGTTGCTGAAAATTCTCTCAAGTTGTGTGTTTGCTGTGAAGTCCTGCCCTAACCTCACAACTATAGTTAAAACTGAATGCCATAGCTGTTGGGTTTTACGTCTGCTCTCAGAGCTAGTCCTAATCTCCGAAACCAGTTCTGTTTTGTAAGCTAAGTAGATAAAATAATGTTTTTTTTTCNGCTCTCAGAGCTAGTCCTAATCTCCGAAACCAGTTCTGTTTTGTAAGCTAAGTAGATAAAATAATGTTTTTTTTTCAAACAAACTTTACGCACATGTGACAAAAGATTTTGGACATTTTACTATCTATTGAATTTGTGGTTAATAACCGTTTNAAACAAACTTTACGCACATGTGACAAAAGATTTTGGACATTTTACTATCTATTGAATTTGTGGTTAATAACCGTTTTTAAAATTGAATATGAATTAGCAACTTTAGATGTTAGGGATGCATCCCAGGGGCCATTTAAACTTTGTTTTACTTGATAATATTTTGATATTAACGTAAATGGTTTTTTCGGCACTTATTTGTTGTTTATCTAGTTTTGAGGTCATCTAACAGAATATCTTTCTAATATACAGTAATTGAATTCAATATTGTGATTTATGTTTGAAGTGCAGTTAATTATGTTACACTGATAAGTTTCACTATAATTTTTTATAAAAACAAAAAAAACTTTGCAACTACTTATTTGGTTAAAGCATTCCAATTTTAATGAATTTTGTGTNAATTTTTTATAAAAACAAAAAAAACTTTGCAACTACTTATTTGGTTAAAGCATTCCAATTTTAATGAATTTTGTGTATTTGTTGACAATTATTCTTTTCCTCCATAATTTTTTAGAGTTTTCATTCAGATTGTATATTTTTTTTATAACTTGATTCAAAAAAGAATAAACGCAAAGAATATGTTTAGTATGCAAGTCCACAAGTCTGGTGTTATTACTTGATGATANAAAGAATATGTTTAGTATGCAAGTCCACAAGTCTGGTGTTATTACTTGATGATACTCAATTTTTCCTCTGGGGTGCTATATTTGTTGGTGACACAAGAGTGTTTTGTTTTTACTAAATTTCTCTCTTTTTTTGTGCACATGTATGACACCCAGCAGGATTATTTATTAACGCTTCCTATTTATATTTATATGTTTTACCTGGTTGCAGGGTCTTAGGCTTTTATCTTTTATTATGTTAATTTTGTAAGCCATTTGTTTGTTTGTTATTTGTGTTTGTTTGCCAAGAACTCTTGCATCTTGTTGATATGATAATAATTATTTATTATTGTCTTTTTGTTGTACATGGGCACACTGGTCTCTTCATCCACCTCTATGGCACTTGAGTAATTCCCATCAGGCTATGTGAAACTTTGGATTTCCAAATGTGAATGACATTGTAACGAACAATGTTACCCTTCTCCATGTGTACCCAGTAGGAGTGTGGAGATGAATGTTGACCTATTACACCAGGCTTCCAGGTGTCACAGTTGCTTGTTTGGACAGCCACTTTTTTACCTTTGGCAAAATTCAATTCACCTCCTTTCTACGAACTCATCTATCATGAATGTCCCTCATTGGTTGCTTCTTGGAGACAAGAGCCTGGACCCTATGATGAGGATGGATGATCTTTGATTTTAGGAAGTTGCATTAAACAGGTAATTTTGTTCAGAGCAACTGTGTAGGAGACCAGTCCAACCCAGGAAGGGGAGTGTTCCTGTATTCACTGAGCGTCTCTCTGTAGTCAGTACCCTGGCTTTTCCATAATAGCTTAACTAATTTTAACACCCATCTCTGCCAACCCATTGCTACGAGAATAATGTGGGCAACTAGTGTATAGTTATATTTCATGCTGGGTGTAGTATTAGCGGCACTCAAGAGAACTAAATGGATTATTGTCAGCTAACAATATTCAAGGGAAACCCTGAGTAGTAAAGACATTTTGCATAGCATTAATAACAGCGGTAGAAATTTTCCTGGGGAGTGTACATATGTTGATTGATTTCAAATACTTATCCACAAGAACAAGATAAGATTTCCCAGAAAATGCTAAAGTATCTGCACCCACTTCTTCATATGGGAGATTTGGCGTGGAATACAGATGCATAGGCTGCTTGGAACTGGCTGGGTGAAACTTTTCACAAATAAGGCACTGCTGGATAAATTTGACAATGTCTGAGGACATAGATGACTAATAAAATAATTGCTGACCTGTGAATTTGGTCTTAGTTTCCCCACAATGGCCTTCATGAAGCAACTGAATCACATATGGTTGTAGGGCTACGGGAACAACTAATTTGTCATCAAGGAAGAAGACACCATATTCCAAGTACGCATCATTCTTCATTTTGTAATAAGGTTTGCAATCTACAGGTACTGATTTATAGGTTGGCCAAACTGACTTGCATANGCATCATTCTTCATTTTGTAATAAGGTTTGCAATCTACAGGTACTGATTTATAGGTTGGCCAAACTGACTTGCATAATTTGGAGACCAATTTTAATAAGGAATCACAGCTGGTTGCTTGTTGGAACCGAGACGCATACTGTTTGGGCATGGGAAGATGTTTGCTGATCAAGTAAACTATATCTTTTATTGTGGGCGTAATCGTTTACCTTGTCAGGAAGATAGGTTTGTGATGGTATGCAAAGTACATAAATTTACCATGCAGAGAGATTATATCTAAGTCATATTTAAGTAATTTGAGCCTCTAACTCTGAAATTATGCTGAACCTATTTGAAGAATAGATTTGGCAATCACATTGACAAGAGGTTTACTATCAGACTGAACTTGCACTTTCCTACCATAAACGTAGTAATGAAATGTAGAAGCAGCAAATGAGACAGCTAAAAGTTCCTTTTCAATTTGAGAGTAGTTTGTTTTCTGCATCTGTCAGTGACCTGGATGCAATATGCAGTGGTTGAAGGCCTTTGGGCAGTTCTGAAAGAGAGTAGCCCTTAAACCACTGTGGGAAGCATCACACTGAACAAGAGGAGCTGTTGGATCAAATGTTGCAAGGATCAGTGTACTAGAAATCAATGATTTAAGTTTAGAGAAACCCTCATCATGGCAGGGTAACAAAGCCCACTCTACATCCTATATCTAAAGGTCATACAAAAGGCGACAAACACTGGACATATTTAGGACATATGGACGAACATAGTTAAACATACCCAAAATTCATTGGACTTCTTTTTGGGTGCTGGGCACTGGCAGACTAGTCAAAGCCCAAATTCTCTCCGAATTAGGTGACATGCCCTAAGCAGAAAATATTTGGCCAACATACTTGACCTGTGAAACTTTGTACCGAAGTTTATCATGTTAACCCTGATGCCAGACTTGCTGCATGCTCTACCACTTGTCGAGTGCACTAATCATGTTCAGCTTCTGTTCGTCTTGTGCACAAAACTTCGTCAAAGAAGATTACCACACCATGAATGCTATAGAAGTTCTCCTTAATGAACTTCTGAAAGTTTTCTGGTGCATTGGTTATGCCATATGGCATGCACAAATAGCAATAGCACCCAAAGGGCATGGAGAAACAACACCTAAGCGATGAGTCTTCATTCAGTTGCATCTGGTTGAAACCCTCATTGAGATCAGAGATAGAGTAGTAATTCTTGCTTCTGACATCTCAATCATCAGGATTGCATGGTAGTCTCTAACAATTGACTTGTTTAGTTCATTTGGACCCCAAGCAATGTCATAGTATGCCATTTGATTTTTCAACTATTACCTAGCGGCTCACCCAAGTCTTGGACCTAAGTTTATGGACCTTACAGATAAGCCTTTTTTTCATAAGTCTGTCTAGTTACATTTGTAATGCACCTTTAATAGCTCAAGGTACCCTTCATGGAGGTTTATACACAGGTTGGCTCGCATCTGGTATTTATTTTACACACTTGTGGAAACAGTCAGTACCAGAAAACACTACAGGATGCTTCTTGACAAAGTTGTCTTTGTCCTCTTCAGAAGCTGAATGATCTATTTTTACTTGGTTAAAGTCACCATATGACTGCAACCTTGGTAAGGAGGTACTACTATCAGTCAATGACAAAAAAACTGACATGACCTTTAACAGAACACAACAAATCAAAAATTTCTTGAGCCAGGAGGAGGATGCAACCCCAAACTTTATATTTTTAGGGATTTTGGCCTAACCTTAATTTATGTATTCACTCTTTTGAATAGTTTCAGCAGTAGAATACTGACTTCGGGCTTAGGGTCCAATTTTATGTCAATAGGCTTGCCTTCAATAAATACTTGTTCCCTTCATTAATTTATTTTGACTCAGGGTGTTAGAATTTTCCGAGCAAACAGCATGAATTGTCACAGTATCGCAATACAGAGATTATTGTAGTAGTGATCTACTCTAAGCTCTCTCACTCTTGCAAACTTAATGTGAGACTGCAAAATTATTTAAAATGCCACATTTAGTACATTTTAAAGTCTCCTAATATCTCCCAGTCCTTAGCAGTAGGACCTTGCAAATCAACACACTCCAGTAGCTTTACAATATTAAGTCTCGCTGTTGCAGGCGTCAATGCTACTACAATGTTGCACTAGTTAAATAAGGTACAGTTTTCTCAAAATATTATCCCTTCAGCATAACCAAATTTCATGAAACACCTAAAGTAGTGTTACCAACTAATACTTGCAGGTTAATTCACCACACTTGCAGGTTAATTCATCCCTGATGAGCACAAACTGATGTGGAAGCATTAATAATAGTTACACTTTAAATCCACCGGACTGCCCCATGTTTTACACATGTTTTAGGTGGTAATGGTTTATTAAAACTACACCACATGCTGATTACTATTACTTGTATACTTGCACCTGATAAATAATGGCCGCCAGGCCACAGCACATGACATACACACACAGTTGCCAACTCTATGCAAGGTTGCCACCTGTGGCACACATATTACATTTACAGCAATAACTGTGTAAATCCTTCTCAGTGCAGCATACATATTGTGCATTTGGCACTATCACAGTTATCAATCCTTTACAACAGTAAGTCATATGTTGCCTGAAGTTACAATAACATCCAAGATATTCCCACCGCTGTGCTCCAAAAGGCCTTAAACGGGGAAAAGATGGCAGCATTACATTTTCAGCCATGAACTCTTAACAACATACATGCAAATTGGCAGTCTGTATGTTTCGTGACTTATCACTATATTTGCTTGACTTCAATTATATGCTCTTATCAAATATGAAGCAATACACGGAGAGCAAGTAGTGAAGAAATTTCATTTATTTTGGCCATAAAAATGATTTAGGTGCCGTTAAATCTGTACTCTTAGAGAGTAACAATAGAATTTGGAATTTGGATATAAAATAATTAGCTCTCAATGATGCAGTATGATATAGATTTTTAGTGACCATAACTACAGTAGAGCACCCCTCAACCGGAATCGTCGGGGGAAGGGGTATTCCGGTCGAGGGAAAATTCCGGTCGAGGGAAATGAGGGTGGGATGGTGTGAAAAATAACACATTTTTATTCTGAACTCGTGTATATGTGGCACATAATTTATCTTAAGAAATCTGCGAGTGTAAATTATTAGTTTTATCCTTAAAGTTACAAAACCATAAAAAAAAAAACACTACGTTCTGTTTATGAAATGTGACACGTCATAAAACTCCCGGCGCTACGTTAATGACCTTCATTCTCAAACTTCTAGGTGGGATTCTTATCTCTTCCCGGGGCGCGTGTCTGCCTGAGTAAGCGAGATCTGGATATCATGTTACTTTTGACAACGAACAATACGTTCTAATGTTTTAGCTTAGTTTCTAAGGAAGTCAAAAAAATAATAAGAAATGAATAGCTCATCACGTGTGTTTAAACACGTATGGGTCGCACGCAGCATACTTCAGTCTGCCTGTCTTCGACTGTTCTGTTTTGTATCACCTCTAGCCGCCTTTCAGCTTGCGCACTTCTTTTCTCTTTTTTCTTCCACCCTCTCGCTGGGCGTGCTTCCTTTCAACCACCACCACCCCTCCCCCCTGCACCAGAAACAACAACAGCCATCCAGCACCAAGCAAGCTTGCTCGGTCCCTTTCTTTTCTTTCTCCCTCCTCTGATCTCTTTTTTGTTTGTCTCGCTCTTTCTCTCTCTGGTTGAATGAGTCAGCCAGCAGTAGCTGTGTGTGTGTGACGCCNGTTTGTCTCGCTCTTTCTCTCTCTGGTTGAATGAGTCAGCCAGCAGTAGCTGTGTGTGTGTGACGCCGCACGCACTGGTGCACATGCCATTACCTGCTCCGACAACAGCCGGCGGAGCTGGCAGGCTACGCACGCTGCACATGTTCCGCAATTTAAACGCAATGTTGAGACATTTTGACATAAATACAAACGTTTTATTTACGCGGAATACTGCGCTGTTGCTACATTTTAGCAGGCGGCGTGGCAACGATAACATTCAATGGCAAATTAATTAGTTTGCTGTTGCCGCACTAGCATGATGAGGCCCGGCAATATTTACGGGAATACAAAAATTCAGTGCGGCCTATACTTGAAATATTAATTATCCCAAATTTTTCATCAAAAACTTCTGGTGCCGTCTATACACGCCAAAATACGGCACCTGTACACTAACACGTTAGAACACTAAATTCTAAAAGTCACACCGCTAAAACCAACGGCATGTGTCGCACATTACCATTAGTCCCGGTCACTTGTGTCATTATGCAGCTTGTTTACCACCTAACGTGCATGTACAGTCTGGTGTGAGAAACGAAAGACCTCTTGCGAGCGCGGGAAAGTTATGGCACAACTTTGCGACATTTGAATTTTTTTTTTTTGGGAAATTAGTTCCGGATAAGGGGAGTTCCGTTCGAGGGAATTCCGGTTAAGGGGTGCTCTACTGTACTATTTTACATATACAAAAATGACATTAAGGTTTGAACATAATATTAGTTGTTACAAATTTAGACAGCCGATATTCCAAACATAAAAGAAAAAAAAAGTGGCTTCCCATTTACATCTGACATCTTTTAAAAACATATGTTTCATTGCTTATTTACCCTAAAACTTTTATAAGAAATGTGTTTATTAAATCTTTAAGTACATATTAATGCTTTGTAATTCTCTGTTCTCTGGCATATAAGCAAAACTGAAACCGTACTTACACATCTGTAACAAAGTTGAAATATTTTATGTCTAATTTAAAATTATATTATATATATATACCATACAGTTTTGTAGTGAGAGATAGAGATATAGATATAGAAATAGAGAGGGGTAGATATAGAGAGGTGGAGGTGGAGGTAGAAGTGGAGGTGGAGGTAGATATATACATAAATATAGACACGTGGAGATAAAGAGTTAGGGAGATACACACACACAAAAACACTTTCCCTTTATTCATCCACTATTCGGCGAGTGATCTCTTGTTTCTTTTCCACCTTGCAGAAAAAAAACACATGGCCTCTGTTTTTTTTTCATATTTTTAAATTTCCTTTCATATCCGTAGCTTCACAATAAGTACTTATTAGAAATAAGATAACCTATCTGGAGACATGACAGCAAGCATGGCAACTGTGATGACTTTCTCAAACTAATGTATGTGTGTGTGCACGTGCATAGCACCTGCCTGACATCTCTTGGTGCACTTGTGAATTACCTTGACAACCAGTACAAAATTAGACTAAAACCTTGGACCAAAAGAAATTTTTCAACTAATTTTCATTATATTGGGATTTTGAACTTTTCATTGTTATGTCAAAAATTATATTGTATATTTGCAATTTTTGTTTTTTGCTATTAATAAGAGTTGACTATGTTTCATCCATAAGATTTTTATTATTTGTGTTGCTCTGTTATTAAACCTGAACACATTTGAAATTTCAACAGCAGCAATCTGAGATCCAACATTATGCTATTGTGTAATATTAACATCATTTTCATAAATTTAATGGTTTTCACAGAATCTCTTACACAGTCACATGCTGATTTCATGGCTCTTGTTCATATGTATCATGCCCTCTTAAAATATTGTAATTAAATGCTGCAAACACACATTACTGGTTTAAATAAATTTAGATTATTCGGATTAAGAGTAAGGTATTAGTAACAGCATTGATTAAAACAAGATATACAATGATACATTATATAATATCCTCAATTTTTTTATAGATTAAAATTACTGAAAATTAGGGACCAGTAATATTTAAGTAACATGAGTTGTGTTTTGATATGGATCAGTATTTCTAAAAAATTAATTACTTTCATTTTGTGTGGACAGAAATTTCATTATGTATCTGATAACTTGCATTCACTGTTCCACTAACAAATATACAAACTGCTACGAAAAGTTACGTTAAAAGTGAAGGAAATTGCATACTGGAAAAACGTGACACAAATCATTCTAATAAAGGACTACTGCAATGTCATAATATTAATAAATACCAGAGGATACACAATTAAATTAAAAATAGCAGGGAGTTAAAAGAAAGGAACAAAATATGTGAATTTATTACCATTTATTATAAAATAAAATTTATAAACACTAAAGTTTCACATAACGTAGGAAAAATGATAATTGCACAAAATTAAACTGAGTAGAAAAATTAACTTATATTAATTAAACTGTGAAAAATTGGGGCCCCTTACAACAAACAATCCATTATATTAATTTCAACTACATTTACATTTTACATGCATTTTACATTAAAATTTACATAATTTGCCAGTTCAAAAAAATCTCTTTGCATTCCATAATTTATAGTTCAAGCATTTATTTCTTGCCTTTGAATTGATTTACCATATATTCCGTCATGCAATACAAAATTATGAATAAAACTAGTTGTCTGAGGTAAATAGTAGTTTAGCCTTTACTTAAATATTAAGACTGCTACCAAAATATATTTCATCATATGAATGCTTATCAAGAGGCCAACAGTAATAAATAAATAGTGAAGGAAAAATAATAAATATAATATATAATTATCCAGAGGTTTAAAACAATTAAAAACCAACAAGTGAAGGGTCAATCTTATATTTTAAATGAAAGGCAGACATTATAACCTATTACTGACATTATGAAAATGAAACTTAATTATTATAACATGATGAAAAAAAAATTTAAATTTACTGCATCCAGTTTTTAAACCTAAGTACAATGACCTTTAAATTATAGAAAATTACTTATTTCTTCATTAAAAGTATAACAAATTATATTGGATCGACATGAGTCCATTTACATAGAACTTTTCTTGCAGGATAAAATGTTGTAACTATAAATTTTTTCATTCCAAAAAATTTAAATTAAATAATGTTAAAAAAATAAACAGAAATCCATAAATGGAACCAATTTGTAGTTAGGTGAGAAGAGACGCCATGTGGAGACAGGGAAATAAAAGTCGCCATGGCCGTTCATTGGAGCGATGTAACGGTGGTCACAAAATCTACATAGCAGCAAACAGCATTACAATTTTACAATGGAAATATACAAAATCAGTATATTATGTCGCAGGTCAGTTAAAAATAGATTACGTCGCAAAATTGTATCTAAAAATAGGTTCCTTATTGCTTTAAGTAATACAAAATATTTTCATTTGCAACCAGATAAAGTGATAATCATGTTCACTCTGAATATGAAAGTCAATTCCATTTAGTTTGTAGGCAGTACAAAATATTTTGCCAGCAAATATTATAAAAGTTTTAACATGAAACACAGTTGTACATAGGCACTATGACACAATTTTTTTAAATATACAGTTAATCACACTCGCACGTCTCAGATTCAGATACATTTTGATCATATTTATTTGACAATTTGATATATTCTAACAAGTTTCTTTTTCGTACCAAATAGTCTTAAAATTTAAAATATATTGGGCACTTCTTAACCTAGGCATATAAAAAAAACAGTTAGGAAAAATATAAGAGTGTTTATAAAGACAAAATCTTAATATTCTACAAAAAATTTGCACTTTTGCAGGGAATTCGTTGGCTTGAATGTTTAATGACGTTTAAAAACCCACAAAAAAGTAAAGCTTCACTGTCTTTCACTTTTATTGGAAAAGAGGGCATTTAGACTTTTTTGTGAAATCCAGCCAGACTGCTTACAAGGCCTCAAAAAGAGGACATGTCCAGGTAAAAGAGGATGTCTAGTTGCCCTAATTGTTCCGCACACTGTCGTCTGGCGATTGCTGGGGATGTCTTGTCTTATTACTGTTATGATCGCCCCAGTATCAACAATCATTTGTCAAGGAACATCATTCATGCTCCCCTACACCAGTATTACATCCAAATTCTGTTTCACCGAATGTACATGTGGGAACATTGGGGCCTTCCCATGAACAGTCACTGACTTTTGTCCTCCAAGATCGGTGTTTATAAGTTATCCTAATGTTGCACCCTCATGTGCCTCTCGTTGCCTATTGTCCCATTGCTGCTTCTGTTGCTGCGGCTGTTATGGGCAAGTACTGTTACCGGCAGACGTCTGTTCACGCGAGTCCCCTTCTACTACCTAGACTGCGGCTCAGCATGGAGTGGTCTGTAGCTGAGCGGCAAGACAGCGGCCCAGCAGTAATAAGCGTGGACATAAAAATATTCTTTTTGTCTTGTCTTGAGTAACAGAAAATGGAGAAAAGGACACGGAGACTTTTTTCTGGCGACAACAGATAGCAGTGCTCTTGTGACAGTGTGTGCTGGATGATTTCTTTACCTTCTGCATGTGCTGTTCGATAGAAGTCAATTGATTTTCTGTTAACGAGTGCAATTTTTCTGTTAAAATATTCAACAGTATCAAATTAAAATCACATTAGATAAAAGCAACAACGATGGAGGTGGAATATTTTCTGTGGTTTTATCGGATTTGATGCATCAACAGATTACTTGTTCCTTTTCCACATTTTCATCATATGTAGACAAAATAAATGTATTGCACACTCTTTCACCTTTAAAATGTCAGGGGGGAGGAGGGTATGTAAATTTAATATTTGATGTGAAGATTTATGGCAAGGTGTAAAAAATATATATTTATGGGAATGCATTACTCAAGAAATTTGTTCACAACATTTGCAAACATTGAGGGGCTTCAAACAGCATAATGTTAAGTCAACTTGAACACATTTTACAGTATAGCAGTTCTACTTCTAAGAAGATCAAAAAATCATGCAAACAATAACACACACAGTCGTACAGAGCTGTCATCTATTTAGCCAATGCAGAATGTAATTTTGATGCATATCCATACTTTGGCTTGATCTTTTTGATGGTATATAATTCTTAAATAGTGTGTCGTATTATTTTCTTGTCGAAATCATCAATCGCAATACAACCTTTAGTTTTGGGGCTGTGAATAAAATTGTGATAAATAATAATATATTTAAAACATTTTAAATCATAATAATGTTACATTAAATGACACAAGAATATTTAGTACAATCACTGCTAGACAAAATAAAAAATAAAACTAAGAAAAGGATAAAACCTTTATATTTTTTTATTCTAAAGAAAAGAGAGATTTATGAAGTTCAAGCTAAACTATAAGATATTTTAAATCAATGTTCAAAACTTTGCCCGCAATAACTACATTTAATTTACCGCAAATACAGGCAGGTGAATCCCAACCAATATGCCAAAGAATCATAAAATTTGGAACAATGAATTAATATATTACTTAACTTAAAAATTATCTCGAATGCAATAAGCTGCTTTTTGTTCACTTTAAATAAGTTGTTATAACCACTTACAGTGTTTTGGTTGACCTTTTGGTTGCCCTCTGTGGCACAGTCAGTTGAGTGTTGAGCGTGAGTGGTTCTGGTTTCGAAACCTGGGTAGGACAATGATGTGATTTATACTGATCTGTATAGGTCACCCTTTCATGGGAAATCTCTCTTCCAATAGGAAAACTATGAGAACAAAGTTGTCATGGAANTTTATACTGATCTGTATAGGTCACCCTTTCATGGGAAATCTCTCTTCCAATAGGAAAACTATGAGAACAAAGTTGTCATGGAATAAAAAAATTAGTTCTATAAATCTGAAAATATGTTTGCATTTTTTAAATACTTTTAAAAGTAAAACCTTGGAAACAAGTAACCAAAAGATTACTTGCTTTTTCTTGTAATAAATACATTAACACCAACAAACAAATTTACTTGTTACTATAACGATAGCGTTTCTTTCGAATCTGCTAGTCTAATAATTTGGCAGGCATATAATTTTAAACTGTTAATGTTTTAGTTTTTAAATAGGATTACACATTTGCACATTCTTTGCTTCATAATATATAAAATAGTTTCTCTTCATGAACGTTGCATTTGGAGTAACATTTACCAGCATAAATCATAGACAAAAGTTTATTATGGACTGTTAAGTTAGTACAAACAATGTTATCATAAAGGATACAGAAATATTTTTACAGTGGTTACACCGTGCTGCCGAAGCCAGCATTATTTGGAGAAAATTGTCATTAATTTTCCACGTGATTTGGAATTCTAGAAATAATACATTAACCGACAAGACAATGAAAACCTTTTTTTTATAAACTCTCAATGATTTGCTTTTTAATTTGTACTCCTAGGCGTATAAGAGACCACAATTTCACATAAACTACTGCCAAACACGGCAAGAATACTTGCAAGAAGATTATTTGGGTGGAATTTGTAAAGTAGATGGACATTATGCTGTGGAGTGTAATATGTTATAGCAGCTGCATTGTTTAATTTTTATTATTTTATTTCTTATTTTATAAAAACTGTGTTTAGGCTTTTTATATACCATGTGTCAGTCTACTATGAGTAAAACACTAATTTTTGCGACTTTGAGCAAATAAAGCTATAAAATGTTTCTGTTGTTTCCAATGAAAAGCTCTGTCCTAAAATTACTGTTTTGTTACTTTGTTAAAATGTACGCATAAATGAATTTACGAGAAATTGCGCTAGGTAGTATTTCAGTTGTATAATTTTTATAATATTTTAATATCGTGGTCAAGTGTAATTTTGTAACACTGAGGATAACTGTTCCGTACCTCTGTGAATGTCCTTCGTCCTCCATTGCCTTGCATATTTGAGCCAGCCGTAACTGATATTTGTAGAATAGCCGATAGCACGGCCAGACCTGCGTGCTCATCTCTTCCCCCCTTGTTCCACTTTCCTCCGCTACCCCACGCTCAGACATGCACAGACGTCTGCTGGCTACAGTAGGCTTTGAGGTGTCGCGGCTGTCTACGACCAACGCTTATGCCGTTTAGGTTGAGGGCGGCGAAGCTCTGTAGCATGTACCCTGGAAGTGATGTCCCTCACAGCCATCTGCAACTCCTTCAGTGTCTTCACGTTGTCTTCGTCGTATTGGTTCAGCATTACTGCTTCTACCGTCCATCAGGGTGCGGACCCCTGTCTTACTAGCTCCAACTCCAGTGTTCGGGCCAAGGTGTCCTGCATATTGTGGGAGCAGCCAGACATAACTCTTGCCGTACTTCTGTGTGCATTGATGAAGAAGCAGACTGCGATGATGTCGGGCACCTCCTTTGGGGCATCTTTCCAAAAATAGGTTGGAAAGCAACATAACGTCTTGCTATAGCTCCTGGAGTGGCTCCCCTGGTCACTGGGTGCAGCTTCGCAGCGGGTCATGGTGGGCATGTCTCGGGGTATCAATCACCGAAACATAGCTCCAGGGCCAACACCAGTGTGGGGTACTCCAGTTGCTATCGCTCTGGCAGAGATTGCATTATGCTCAGTGCAGGGTCTCTCAGTACAGCAGCGAGGTAGTAAACCCACTGTTTGTCTGACCTGCCAGGGTTGCTGTATTGGTTAAGACTTGCACTGCTTCCCCATTTCTCGGCGGCCGGTGTGGTGTTAGTGGAACTCCACATCTGAAAAAATTCCTGCTGTTCTTTCTTAGATGCACTCATTTCATTCTCCACATTGTACAATCTTCCACTGACACTTTCCATTCTTTCATTTACACTGTCAGTTTTCTTGTACACACAGTCAGTTATTATATTCACTAACTTGCTAATACATTCTAATTTCTCGTCTACATTTTAATTTACAGTGTCAACTTTCCTATCCACCAAATCACATACTGTATTTTTCTGGCTATTTACGTTCTCGTTTACAGCNAATTTACAGTGTCAACTTTCCTATCCACCAAATCACATACTGTATTTTTCTGGCTATTTACGTTCTCGTTTACAGCTTCTATTACACTACCAATTTTGTTTGAGGCTGTTAGATTTTGCATTACCTTGGCTACTTAATCCCTTAATATTCGCAGTGCTTCCAGGTCTGCAGGCATTTTTCTTATTAACATTCGCTGCGGTACTGCACAAAACAGTTTAATATTTCTGCGTACAGTTGAATGCGTTCATCCCATTTCTGACACCAGTGTTAACAAGATGCCAGAAGGGCGTATTGGAGTTTTGTGACGGATGGAGATCTTGTTAAAAATAAAAGAACTAAATTTGATTATTAATTTATTTACACAGCTATTATTTACAACATTAAACAATCTATCTCCACTATTTCTTATGTTCTTAGTGAGCACAATATTAATGTCTATCTCAATTCTAATTCAAGTCCTCATCAAAATCTGTATGTAGGTCACAGTAATTTAATTCATTCATATTTACACATATTCAATCTTTAAATTGCCTTCATTCCAAATGCCCTAACTCTCACGGAACCAGTTCAGCAGTCCCATCAATCATTCTCACTCTCCACTGTACCGATGCTCGCAGTTCACATACTTCACTCATGCTGGTCACTCTCCTTGCCATTCGACCCTGTGCTGGCTCGTCACTTCGCTGTCTCTGCACACCTTCCTAAGTTTGCACAATCCTCCAAACTCTCAGAACTGTCAGCTCGGAGGCCCTTTGTGCCTTAAATAGTCTTGGTGGCCTGATTTAGAGGGTTCTTTGCACCCTGAGTCTTGCTGAGAGAGGCAAGGACAATTAACCAGAACATTCTTTCAAGATTACCGCAGAAATTCAATCCGCTGGATGTCAGGAGAGCACAAGTTGCGATAGGCTTATCGCTGCGGCATGCAGCTGTACGCGCTGCTGCATGCCTTTTGAAAATCACAGCACACTCTCAGGTAACTTAAATGTTCTTCACACACTCCTTCGTTTGCACAACCAGGACCAGCAAAGATGGTAGTGCATAAATNAATTTACAGTGTCAACTTTCCTATCCACCAAATCACATACTGTATTTTTCTGGCTATTTACGTTCTCGTTTACAGTTTCTATTACACTACCAATTTTGTTTGAGGCTGTTAGATTTTGCATTACCTTGGCTACTTAATCCCTTAATGTTCGCAGTGCTTCCAGGTCTGCAGGCATTTTTCTCATTAACATTCGCTGCGGTACTGCACAAAACAGTTTAATATTTCTGCGTACAGTTGAATGCGTTCATCCCATTTCTGACACCAGTGTTAACAAGATGCCAGAAGGGCGTATTGGAGTTTTGTGACGGATGGAGATCTTGTTAAAAATAAAAGAACTAAATTTGATTATTAATTTATTTACACAGCTATTATTTACAACATTAAACAATCTATCTCCACTATTTCTTATGTTCTTAGTGAGCACAATATTAATGTCTATCTCAATTCTAATTCAAGTCCTCATCAAAATCTGTATGTAGGTCACAGTAATTTAATTCATTCATATTTACACATATTCAATCTTTAAATTGCCTTCATTCCAAATGCCCTAACTCTCACGGAACCAGTTCAGCAGTCCCATCAATCATTCTCACTCTCCACTGTACCGATGCTCGCAGTTCACATACTTCACTCATGCTGGTCACTCTCCTTGCCATTCGACCCTGTGCTGGCTCGTCACTTCGCTGTCTCTGCACACCTTCCTAAGTTTGCACAATCCTCCAAACTCTCAGAACTGTCAGCTCGGAGGCCCTTTGTGCCTTAAATAGTCTTGGTGGCCTGATTTAGAGGGTTCTTTGCACCCTGAGTCTTGCTGAGAGAGGCAAGGACAATTAACCAGAACATTCTTTCAAGATTACCGCAGAAATTCAATCCGCTGGATGTCAGGAGAGCACAAGTTGCGATAGGCTTATCGCTGCGGCATGCAGCTGTACGCGCTGCTGCATGCCTTTTGAAAATCACAGCACACACTCAGGTAACTTAAATGTTCTTCACACACTCCTTCGTTTGCACAACCAGGACCAGCAAAGATGGTAGTGCATAAATNCTCAGGTAACTTAAATGTTCTTCACACACTCCTTCGTTTGCACAACCAGGACCAGCAAAGATGGTAGTGCATAAATGCTAAGGTCATTTTGCCATCACAGTGGATCTAATTTCACATGTGATAAGTCAATGGCAGTTTATACCTTATGAAGAGGATCAAGACTGCACAATAAATGATTTATTTAAATGATGATGACTTACACAAATATTTCTGTTTCAAATGATACACTGCAAATTTTAATTGTAGAAAAATTCTTCTAGTCTTTTATTACACAACAATTAGTTTGACAATACATGTGTACTGCCAGCTCTGGTGATTGAAAAGCAGTGTCCTGTACCTAACACATGGAACATATTTTCTCAGTGTCCTGTGATGGTATTAGATAAGTCACCCTTTGTTATTCACCATCCTGTGCAAGGCTATAAACAAATGAAAACAACATTGCACTGTGTTTATTTATAATAGTTTTGGCTAAAAATAAACATGCAGGGTTTATTTGTAACATTATCTGTAATGCATGCTTTCCCCATTTTTTCTAACCTTCCAAAATAAGGGAAAATTAGATTTTTTTTCTACAAGAAAAAAAATTTAACATGGCACAAAAGCAGTCTTATTTTTAAAAAAACTTAAAAGCACTGTTGTAATATAGATAATTTACTAGTTACTAGAAGTTTTACAAAAAAAATACATAAGCACTATCATTTATTTAAAAATCTGCAATTTTCTACAATTTCTAATTCTTTCCAGAGAAAACACCACCAAAAAAGTTATTTTTTTCTGGTGCCCAAATTTTCTAAAAAATTTGCATCTCTACGTACACATGAACAAACTGGTAATGAAATAGTGAACAACTTCTCAGTGGCACAGATTTTAATTTTATTAAGTCTCAGTTTGAGTACTACATACATACTGAAAAATGAATTAAACGTTTAGTTTTAAATAAATCACAAAATAAATGAATATTAAAATAGTTTTAATATCTTGGACGTTCATTCCCTATGTACTTAGACTGGGCATGTGTGGGTGACACTGAATTGACTGGGTGGTGAGAGGGGGAGGGAGCAGTTGAAAAAATGTTCAGTCAAAACCCCCNTGTGTGGGTGACACTGAATTGACTGGGTGGTGAGAGGGGGAGGGAGCAGTTGAAAAAATGTTCAGTCAAAACCCCCTTCCACAACCAAACTCAAATGAAAATTGAAAAGTCTCCAGATAAAGGCTGAATAATAAAAGCGTGTTGTCCACAAAACAATTTAAATTTGAATGAATGGCTAATGAAGTGCAGTTTGCCCTATTGCAAAATTCTTCATCAAAATTTAATTTCATTCAGCCCCAGTAACTCAAAATGCCTTACTGGCTAACACCACATCAACCGTGCAAGAAACATAGTGACTCACTTGATTGCACCTGAAAGCTTAAGTAAGAGTTGGGCTCAGAACTAGTCGTGTAGTGAGTGAGTGCTGAGAGAGAGAGAGAGAGAGAACACAAGCATATAAAGCTTCTTAGCAGACGACAACCTACAAATGTGCATGCACCGGCAGGATGTGGGAAAACAGAGATTCAACAAAAGAAAAGAGGATGGAAGGATCTTAGCATGCACATGAGTACCAAGAGCACAAAGAGTTCAAGCTAGTTGTGGACAACACCACAGTCAACTAAAGTGTGCANAGCATGCACATGAGTACCAAGAGCACAAAGAGTTCAAGCTAGTTGTGGACAACACCACAGTCAACTAAAGTGTGCATACTAGTTGCTAGAGGATGCATGCCAGCTATGCTATTATTTTGACATTGTTTTGTGGTACTACCTTGCTTTTATAAGGAATAAATTTTCATTTTCTAAATTAGTTTTCTTTGAAAATCAATCATTATACAATTACAGATAGCGCATGTGCATTGGTACTTGGAAAGGCTTCAGATTATGAGGGCTATTAGTTATTATTCTGCTCCAGTATTGCTAATATGATTGTGACATAGATTTCTGGCAATGGCATTTCAGAAACATTCTCCTTGTGTCATGATGAAAGTTGGCAGTTATAATGTGATTTATACTCTTTACAATATCGATAAAAGGAAATGAAATATTTTTCAGGTTATATATAATCCATTCACGGTTTCTTCGGATATTTTGAAATAAACCCTTGAAAAATCACAGTATGAGTAACATGTCAATCAGTGTTTTAAATAACTTGTATAACACAAAATATATACGTGGGAAATAGTTCACAGATGAAATATTGTTTTAACCAAATTTTTTGGTATGTTATTTGTAAATCAAACAGTGCCAATAGATATATTTAAATCTTTAGGTAGCACTGAAGGAAACATATTTCATTGTTACAGTTAAAAATATCACTGCAAATTACGATGCTGAGCCCTAGTGATATGGTTGGTTTTTTTGTCAAAGGAAGAAACGAATAGGCGGAGCTTGTCACACACACTCTTTTTCTCTCTCAGGAAGTTTTGCACTGCTAGTAGCAGCAGGAAATTTATAAAAGTTTTTAATTTTAGCATATTTCATACTTATTACAGCAAAAATAATGATTTTTCAATTTGTAATTTACTACTGAATCAAGATTTTATTACTTGAATACTTATTAATGATGGCGGGATAGTTACAAATCCGAAGTTGGCAGAAGTGGCAACTGGCGACAAGCAAAATGACATGGCGTTTTGCTCATAGAAAAAAGAGAGCGAACGAAGCGTTAATTTCTCTTGTTGTGAAAAATAGTGAAAAGCATTGCATCAAGTTTGTACACGTTATTTTTAAACCTACTTAGGCAAGTTACGATGTTGTGTTAAATCTGTTTTTTTATGGCAGGAATAAATATACTGTAATGTGCGTCATGAATGCTGTGTATGAAAGAGTATTGTTGTCTTTACGTTTGTTGGACTGGTGTGTATGTGATTGCAACTATTGGACATGCAGAATTTATACACTTTAACTGTAAACTCTTTTTATGATGAAATCAATTTTAAGTGACGTCTGTTTATTTATCACAACATAACTTTGCTGTAGGTGTTTGAAACACAATTTTGTAATGTGCGTACTTTTCTGTGATTATGAAATAAACCTAGAAAACGGTAAGTACCAATGCATAGAAATTTGTGCTAAATGAAAGTTATGGTAGGTCTATTTGTGAGCATGTTAACCACTATTTTTTAAGTTTGTCGCTGCTGCGTACAAAATATAAGTGAAATGAGTTGCGTGCTTGAATTNGCATGTTAACCACTATTTTTTAAGTTTGTCGCTGCTGCGTACAAAATATAAGTGAAATGAGTTGCGTGCTTGAATTTACTGTGTCTTTTCGTTGGACTGGTTGTTCCTTCATTTTAATATTTATTCCAACTGAAGCCGTCCTTTTAAATATATAACCCAGCATATCAATAACAATAGGTTAAATAATACAGTTCTTTCCTCTGCAGTTGTAACAGGGTTAGACACAGTCGCTGCAAAATATTAACGTGTATTACGTGAAATGTGCTATGTCGTGGATAACAAATATGTTTACAATGTAAAATAATGACTAAGAACTATTGTCAATACAGACATTGTTAAAAGGTCATAAAGCTGACCTAAATATAGGCCTAAATTTTGAACTTTCGTACGAAATGGTATTTGAAATATGGNGTTAAAAGGTCATAAAGCTGACCTAAATATAGGCCTAAATTTTGAACTTTCGTACGAAATGGTATTTGAAATATGGCAGAATTCTTTGAACAGCTGAAAACAGTAAACAAAGCATTTGACAGTTAATACTTATAAGTCACATGACAGTGTTTNCAGAATTCTTTGAACAGCTGAAAACAGTAAACAAAGCATTTGACAGTTAATACTTATAAGTCACATGACAGTGTTTATGTTTACATGTAGCGGAAGGATACGTAATCGGTAACCAAAAGTAGAAATTTAGTAGGGCTTCAGAAAAGTGTGACATACCTGAATGGCCTACATATTTCTCTAAATTTTAACTCCAAGTACTCACATTTAATGTAGGCTTATCAACATTAAATTCCATTTCTTCATTGTTGCCAGTTTTCAGTGGTTTTGTTAACAAAATGTTTGTTTTAGGAACAAAATCCTTTGGCCAGGGCTGAGATCATGCTTCAGCAAGCAGCAAAATTAGGTTGCAGAAGCTTTGTTACACCCAGTGATGTTGTAAATGGCATATACAAATTAAATTTAGCATTTGTTGCCAATTTGTTTAACAATCATCCTGGACTGAATAGGCCAGATGGTGATATTGAGGGACTTGAGAATTTGGTTGAAGAAACTAGAGAAGAAAAGAGTAAGCACATACTTACTATTTCATTTTTGAGAATTTTAATAACATTGTTAATAAGTCATAAGAAGAGTGTAGAGGTATATTAACATTTTATTTATTTTTCAGCATATAGAAATTGGATGAACTCAATGGGTGTTGTTCCTTATGTTAATTGGCTCTATTCCGATCTAGCTGATGGCTTGGTAATTTTCCAACTTTATGATATAATCAGGCCAGGAGTAGTCAACTGGACCAGAGTGCACAGGTACATGAGTAAATATTAAACATATTTATCTGAATGTCATCCTATTTGTATTGTATCTTAAATTATTTTGTGAAAAACTTTCAGGAAATTTTCAAAACTTCGGAAGTTCATGCAAAAGCTGGAAAATTGCAACTATGCAATAGAACTTGGGAAGCTGTTGAAGTTTTCTCTTGTTGGAATTGCTGGCCAGGACATAAACGATGGAAATACAACTCTCACATTAGGCAAGGCAAACAATTATTAGGTTATAAATATTTTTTCTATACTTTATATGTAGTGTGTCCACTTAATAGAAGTTATGTTAATTAGAAGGTTCACAAGTTATTGAAAATTCCCCAAAAAGATTGTTGCCAAGTAAAAATTTTACTACCCTTCATATAAGAAAAGGCAATATTTTAAATGTGTAATGTTTGTATGAAACCCTTTTGATAACTTTAATGACTTTATAGTTAAATGTTACATTTTTTATAAATGTGGTNTGTAATGTTTGTATGAAACCCTTTTGATAACTTTAATGACTTTATAGTTAAATGTTACATTTTTTATAAATGTGGTAATTCCAAAAAAATTTTATGGATTTATCTATGAATAGTGAACTTCTCATATTTGGCATTGTTTCAATTATTCAATATAAATATAGAAAATTCAATTGGAATTGTATATTTTGAAGNAACTTCTCATATTTGGCATTGTTTCAATTATTCAATATAAATATAGAAAATTCAATTGGAATTGTATATTTTGAAGCCTACTTTCTCATAATTCTATAAAATTGTGGGAATCACACATGTTTTAAAAATTCAAAATATATTTTTGCAGAGTCTACACTTGTAATTTTTCATTTATATCATCATTTGCTTGCAACAATTTAGGTAATATATGTTACTGATTACTTTACTAGTTTATTTTAAAGAGCTTCACAAGTTTTCAGTTCTCTTTTACAAAACTCCTCTTTTGCCCACCTCTACAAGAATAAATCACAGGGCACAAACTGTGGGCTGAATGCAGGCCAGTCATAATATTCATGCCTGCTGATACAGCTTCTGTGAAATGCTAATCAAGCCGCTCTCAGATATTTGGAATGTAATGCATAGGAGAGAGCTTCATCTTGAATAAAATTGTGTTTCTATTTCTTTGCAGAATCCAAGCCTAATTTGTTTACTTAACTTATACAACTATTGGTCTAACTTAAACTTATTGTATCTTGTAAAATAAAGGGATTAACAAAAATGTCTGTCATGTTCCGCCATACTGTCATTTTAGCATGCCTTTGTGAATTTTTGGCATTAATGTATATTATTCACTGCCCAATAACAACAGTTGTGTCAGTTGATAATGTCCCATGTGGATAACAGTTTCCTTTCTTAAAAGGGACTGTGAAACAATTTTAGCTAATCTTTATGCCAATACAACATTATCTCTGCAAATTACATTTGGCAGTCAGTCTTCTGGGGATATTACCTTGCACAAGTGATTTTTAGCCTACTTTTCAAAAGAAAGAAAGAAAGGCTTAAGGATAATATTTCCTCTCTTTCTCTCCCCTTCTCTCCCCTTCTATCTCTCTCTCTTTCTCTCTCTTTCTCTCTCTTCCTCTCTCTTTCTCTCTCTCGCTGGGGGCCGCAGTGGTGTAGTGGTTAGACTACTCACCTCCCACCAAGGCAAACCGGGTTCGATTCTTGGCGGGTTGCTCCTGGATTTTTGCATGTGGGAATCGTGCCAAACGTTGCCGCTGGTTCTCAAGTTTTCTCTGGAACCTCAGTTTTCTCCTGCCCCTTCATTCGTGCGCCACTCTATACTCACCTCACCTCACTTCAACCTCACCTGCTCTTAAGACCTCCATATTAAGAGCCGCAGTCGCTGTTTTTCTCTTTATTTCTCTCTCTTTCTCCATTTCTCTTTTTATTTTTCTCTTTTCTCTTTCTCTTTCTCTTTCTCTTTTTTCTTTCTCTTTCTCCTTATTATCTATCTTTCTCTTTCTCTTTTTTCTCTCTTCATGTGTGCATATGTCCCCCCTTACAAATTTTGAATGCAGTAACCAAATTTCACCAGACTCAGTACTCATACTAAGTAAGAACATCTGACTTTTATAGTTTTTGATTATGCCAGGTGCTTATTTTCAAGATGGTGGTCATTTTAGTATTAAGTGTAATATGTAATATCTCAGGAACCAATCAATCAATTGAAACAAAAAAATGTATGTTTACAGTGCATTATGTAAGCATTAAATTTAGAAATGTATATTGTTGGTCTGTCATTTTGGAAGATGGCACCAAATGTAAAAATAAAGCCTTTACGACATATATATTATATCGACGGTGGAAAGGAAAAAATTACCGAGCGACAATTTGGCCAATATAGAGTTATAAACATCACTGGAATCAAAAAAAAATTCTGCGTCTAAGAGTCCTACTCTCAATCTTCTGTGATAGTTTTTGCTGTCGCTTAGATATTTTGTTGATTATTTACAGTTTTTGGCGACCAAGCAACAAAAATGTTGTTAATTTTTAAAATATTACATTTGGGACGTTTTTCTAAATTGTTTCTGTACTTAGTAAATTGTACATGTTTTTAATTTAAACTATTGTGGTTTTTAGTCTATTTTTCCTGATCTTATGAAAAAATAATGATTTAGTTAGCTAAATTTACCCTCTTGAAAATAGATTCTTTTTTTGACTGCAGCCTTTTTTACCTTACCTTAAATATTGGCCATTGGGCATTTAGACATTTTATACGAGGTCTCATTTATGAAAACATGTTGTTTAGTAATTTGTTTCCTTCATTTAAAAGAGATTACATTTGTCGCTTAGGAAAATATGACCTGCCGTTTTCTATATTATGTGTGGCGGTTAAATATCTTTTGTGGGAGGAAATTTGAATTAAAACGGAAGTTGAGCCATCCGCACGTATCTTGCATTGTCGTTTGACAATGCTGCAGAGTGGTCTTGGAGTAGCTGTTGGGAACAAAAAAACAATCGGTGTGCGACGAAACGTCGTTTAGTCAACACACG
Organism: Clitarchus hookeri; assembly: GCA_002778355.1. Taxonomy (NCBI): domain Eukaryota; kingdom Metazoa; phylum Arthropoda; class Insecta; order Phasmatodea; family Phasmatidae; genus Clitarchus; species Clitarchus hookeri. The sequence goes on from NQII01000349.1 coordinate 425,508, forward strand.
TGTCCCGCTGGTTTACTGCTTGGATACGATATCTGGTAACTATTTTCATTTAAATTGATATATTTCTTTAGCTCTGTTTTATGTTTGTTTTGTAATGAGTTTTAATTATGGTTTTAGAGTCATGGATCGAACAAAACAACGTTCATCCAACATAATCGACCTAGCTTTGATGAATGCGGGTATAACTACATCAGAAGCAACCTTGGTAATGTACCTAATTACCTACCAATCTCTTGAAAATTGACTTTTACCTATTATTTGATAACTATTNCGACCTAGCTTTGATGAATGCGGGTATAACTACATCAGAAGCAACCTTGGTAATGTACCTACTTACCTACCAATCTCTTGAAAATTGACTTTTACCTATTATTTGATGATAACTATTTTTTTTTGTACGATTCTATACCTTTACAAAATATGTTCTATATTAATACAGAGGCTGATACAGTTAATATAGGTGGTAAATCTTTGAAGCAGAAGAAGCAAGAACGCAGAAAAATTTCATTTGATAAGGAAGCGGTATGTANTTGTACGATTCTATACCTTTACAAAATATGTTCTATATTAATACAGAGGCTGATACAGTTAATATAGGTGGTAAATGTTTGAAGCAGAAGAAGCAAGAACGCAGAAAACTTTCATTTGATAAGGAAGCGGTATGTACCTACCTACATTAATTTTATTTATTTGACTTACATCTATTTATTTTGTATTTTGCTAATTGCCACACACATTCTGGCATGACCTTGTAACTAAAAAGGGTGTAGGCACCTTTCATAGCAGGCATTGGTGTACAAAATGGTGGTGTAGAGTTTCTGTTAAATTTCATTGTACCTACTTAATAATTATGATTCCGTACCCTAAGGGTCCAAACCGAACGGGATCCTATTGTTGTTGTTGTTGTTGTTGTTGTGCGCGCCTGTCCACCTGTCAGTGGCTTAGAATTACTAAACACATCACAATAAGGAATTGGAATTCAAATCACTTATGTAAATCCGAGACTTTACGTAATGAGCTGGTTACAAATAATAAGATACAAGTGGCCAAGTGCGAGTCGGACTCNTATGTAAATCCGAGACTTTACGTAATGAGCTGGTTACAAATAATAAGATACAAGTGGCCAAGTGCGAGTCGGACTCGTACACTGAAGGTTCGACGGTATTTTGTTTACTATGAAGTTTACTTGTTTTATAGTAGGCGGAACCCTCAGTGCTCGATTTAAATGTCAGTCTAAAAATCGCACATTAACCTCTATACGCAACTAGTGGAACCCATGTTAACTATTTAACACTATGATTTCCTTCATATTAAGAATGTTGTAATGAGCTGATGTCCTTATCATTTATATTATTTTTTTTTTAGGATGAAATGCTGATAAATGAACGTACCTCAACTATCCCAGTTGCAAGTGCTTCTAAGATACCTTCTGCTAACGAATAAATTGAAAACCGTAACCCTTTCTGTGAAGATCCTTTTCTCGTAGAGCCAGGAGCTGATTTAGACAGTTTAATTAAATTGTCGTTCTATGGCTAGTCCTGAGTATTGTTCACTTCAATACTGTATATTTTATTGAGGACACCGATGGTTCACTTTACCTTAACGTAGACACTGCACTTGAAGTGAAAAGAACGACTGATGAACATTTTGAATCTGAAACTAACTCGCCTAGAAAGGCACATGCCGAAACAATCACTTCGCCATCTGAAAATGTAAATACAGCTTTTGCATGGTCAGAATTACCAGATATGCCAACTGTGAACTCCGTCCAAATCGCAGATGATGGGTTTAATATGCCAAACATGCCGACTACAAGATCCATTGAACAAAGTAACGATCTCGACAAATTCAACAGTTGACGAGTGCTCTCATCCTGGGGGATGAAAAGCAGTTAGTCGAAGAGGTCGCAAACGAAATTGTAAAACCGATAAATGTTATATGGACTACTTATCCGATGAAGATTTTTCAACATTTATTNAGGTCGCAAACGAAATTGTAAAACCGATAAATGTTATATGGACTACTTATCCGATGAAGATTTTTCAACATTTATTTATTATGATGGGGCAGATGTAGATTCGGATGAATGGTTGGGATCAGATACGTCTGACGATGATGATATAGGTGAGAGTATGGCAAAAAAGAGGCCATATAAATCTAAGAAGAAAAAGAAAAGGGTGGATGACANAGGTCGCAAACGAAATTGTAAAACCGATAAATGTTATATGGACTACTTATCCGATGAAGATTTTTCAACATTTATATATTATGATGGGGCAGATGTAGATTCGGATGAATGGTTGGGATCAGATACGTCTGATGATGATGATATAGGTGAGAGTATGGCAAAAAAGAGGCCATATAAATCTAAGAAGAAAAAGAAAAGGGTGGATGACANGATGATGATATAGGTGAGAGTATGGCAAAAAAGAGGCCATATAAATCTAAGAAGAAAAAGAAAAGGGTGGATGACATACAAGAAGAAGTTGTGGGTGAAACAGGTTTGAGACACACAAAAATTCAAAGAGCGAACGACAACAAAAACAATTTGACGGTGTTGAATATGTACGAAAGGATGGCAAAACTGTACCAAATCTGTCCAACCCAATCCATGCAGAGGAAAAAAATGTAACAAATGCAAAAATATATTGATTGAAAAGAGGTAACAGGTGTTTGATCATGTTTGAAAACTTTCAGTGGAGCGCCGACAAGACTGACTCGTAAGTGTAACACAAAAGTAAGCTATAAAGTGTAAACGCACCAGCTCGAAAAGCGTAATACAAGTTTTAAATGCATCATTAACGAAGTAGAAGGAAGAAGGGTTGTATGTTTGCAATTTGTGGCTGCTACTTTAAACATTTCATTAAAATGCATCTACCATACGGCCAAGAACTCTGAATGGGCTGTGCTAAAGAAGATTTACGCGGAAAATGTATACAGCCAAATAAAACAAAACGGCTACTATTGAATCCGTTATGAATTTCATTAAAAGTTTGCGTGCAATAGCATCTCACTATTGTCGGCATGATTCCTCCAGAGTCTACTTACCACAGGACTTCAAAAATATTCCAAACTTGTACAGCATTTATAAGAAACGATTGATGATAACTGAGTAGAATATTTACAAAAGACTTTAATATAGGTTTTCACATGCCCAAAAAAGACAAATGCTTGAAATGCTTTAAATTTGAGCAGTTGGACACTATAGATCCGGCAAAAGCGGAAGAAAAGACTAGTCATGAAATTGAGAAAAATGAAAGCTACAGCCTCTTCTTGGCTCACAAAAATATTCATAAAAGTGGTCCTAGCACTCTATGTGTTAGTTTCGATTTGGAAAGAGTTTTAAATACTTCACATGGAGAGTCTGTGCTGTTGTATTATTCACGTAAATTAGCTGTCTACAATTTATGCTTCTATGAGAATGGTACACGCAGGGTATTTTGCTTTTATTGTGATGAGAGTAATGGCAAAANTACACGCAGGGTATTTTTCTTTTATTGTGATGAGAGTAATGGCAAAAGGGGTGCTAACGAAATAGCCAGTATTCTCCATAGGTATGTAAAATTGGTTGATGAAAGAGGCAACATAAAAAACCTACTTCTTTACTGTGACTGCTGCCCAGGACAAAATCGGGACCGGGTAGTCTTGGCGATGATGCATTCAACCTTGCAGGAGTGCGAACATCTTCAACCATACAAATAAACTATTTACTTACCTGTCACACATATATGCCTGTTGATAGTGTGCATGCTGTTATAGATGCTAATTTAAAGAAAACAATCATATATGCACCNAGGGGTGCTAACGAAATAGCCAGTATTCTCCATAGGTATGTAAAATTGGTTGATGAAAGAGGCAACATAAAAAACGTACTTCTTTGCTGTGACTGCTGCCCAGGACAAAATCGGGACCGGGTAGTCTTGGCGATGATGCATTCAACCTTGCAGGAGTGCGAACATCTTCAACCATACAAATAAACTATTTACTTACCGGTCACACATATATGCCTGTTGATAGTGTGCATGCTGTTATAGATGCTAATTTAAAGAAAACAATCATATATGCACCATCGCAATAGTACACTGTGTTCAGCACGGCAAGAAAAGATCCCTTTCCATACAAGGTTGAAAAAGGTAGTTTTGAAGATTTTTACAAATGGGACTCTGTAGCTGATAAATATTTTAAGGGTAATTTAATGGGAAAAATAAGTAAAATTAGGATTGCAACGTTTAAGAAAAATAAATCTTCAACTATTTCAGTCAAGTATACAATGAACAAATCTGCAAAGTCGAGTGTAATAGACATTCAGTCAAAAACTAAAGTGCCTCTTATGTCATGCTATTGATCACGTCTGCCAATTTCAAAGCCAAAATATGAGGACTTAGCTAAACTTTGTAAAGAAAAAGTTATATCCGCTCATTTTCAACATGAATATATCAACATTCCACATTCATCAACTGAAAAAGACACCTTGCCTGAATCAGTCATCAAAGATATTGAAACTGATGACTTAAAATTATTATTTCCAAGAGTAAAGACTGATTATTGCTAATAATTATAGTTCCTTAGTGTGTGTATTCTTTGAAAGTGGCCAAGTATCAGTGCTTTAATTAAGTTGGAGTGTTTAATAAGAATGTTGCCAATTTATTTAAGTTATAACTGAATTACCTACCATGTCATTTAAGGTGATAAAGATTTCAAANGTTTGAGTGTTTAATTAGAAAGGTAATAAGAATGTTGCCAATTTATTTAAGTTATAACTGAATTACCTACCATGTCATTTAAGGTGATAAAGATTTCAAATGTGATTTTAAGGATCTCGATTCAATACCAATAATTAATAACTATTCAATAAGTGTTACTAATTACAATTTGTTGACTGATATACTTAGTATTAGTATAACATTGTGTCAATATTTTTATAACAATATCTTATAACAGTCATATTTGTTATAACTGCGTAATAATTATAAAGCAGGCCACAAATTACTTTAATTTTGATAACATAATATTTTGTGGAACTCTATTTTGTCAATTTTATTTGTTATCTCATTTTGTAAACTACATATATAGGTCTTCAAATTCATTTTTAAAGGGTGTATGTCATGCCTTTGGTTGAGTGTTTACTGAATATCAAAGATTGCAGATTTTTTTAATGCGCATATCTGCACACTTCCACCAGTTTAAAAAACAAGGTTGGCAGCAGTGTGAACAGCTGTTGAAGAATTGGTTTTTCCTCTCATTTCTGCAACGTGGTATACAGGATTATGTTCTTCTGTTGCTCAATTTACACCAAATGGAAAAGCTTGCAATATGAGTGATGTTGATAGTGTCTGTAGTAATGATCAAGACAGTTCATGTAAAAGAAAAGGAGATCCTTCATCATTTAAAGTGAATAGAGTAAAAGCAGCTCGACTTAAGATGAAGGTTATGTTAATAACAGAGGCAAGGATGTTGTGACTTAAAATACCTAAATTTTCTTGCGGGTATGTTTTTTATTATTTTTTTATCTTATGTAGGTGTAGTAAGAAACAGTTACATCAGTTCTAACAGTTTTATCAATATTCAGGGTGGTCCGCCTAACGTGGACATCCCCAAAATTTCCAGAACGGTTGCAGATCACAAAATGTGGTTTTCGCTTATTTAAATTATGCACGGAGGCAAGTAATTTGCCTCAAAGTGACTATTCGCAACACTTGTATAGACACAAATAATTAAACCACATATGATTTTTCCCCAGGAAACATACATTTATTTCAACATCATCTGAAAGTATGTACAAAGAAGAATTCAGTGATAGAACATATGTAATCAAAAGTAACACAGAAATTCCAAGAAATAATGTGCAAATATGATTAAGTTAAGTGGGCCGATAGCATGGGGCAGTGTACTTGTACTCGCAGCTGTAAGCAAGCAACATGCTTAGTGACTCATCCTGGCAGAACCGCTTCCTTATAGCAGCGTAGCGCCTCCCATAATGAGGCAAGGGAGACGGAATGTGATTTTGGATAAAGAAGAGCGCCGCAGCGGAGGGAAGATGGGCAATATGAGTGCAAGTCCGATATAAATACATTACATTTTATTCAGATAACAATGTAATTCAGGAGATTTGTTTCTTAGTCATATACTGTACTGAGTAACGAGTACATACAGATGCACAAAAAAAATTGAACAAACCAACTTAAAGAGAAATGCAATCGCATCCGAACGCATAGTACAAAAGGGCACAGTTATGGTTGAAACTCATCTGGCATTGTAGGAACTGTGTTGTACACCCTGTCTTTCAGTGTTCCCCATCACAAAAAAATTGAGATGTGTGAGGTCGGGGAAGCAAGCTGGCCATCTTACCAACACCACCATGCCCTAACCATCGGTTTGGTTTGGAAATGTTTCATTTAACACTTGCCTCACCACCAAAGCAAAATTTCACAGGACAACCATCATGCTGAAACCACATATCACGACGTATGTCGAGCGGTATCTCTTTCAGAAGTGCCAGTAAGGTGTGTGTGAGAAAATGGGCGTNAGTTTGGTTTGGAAATGTTTCATTTAACACTTGCCTCACCACCAAAGCAAAATTTCACAGGACAACCATCATGCTAAAACCACATATCACGACGTATGTCGAGCGGTATCTCTTTCAGAAGTGCCAGTAAGGTGTGTGTGAGAAAATGGGCGTACGTACAGCTGGGCCCTAACCATCGGTTCGGTTTGGAAATGTTTCATTTNGTACGTACAGCTGGGCCCTAACCATCGGTTCGGTTTGGAAATGTTTCATTTAACACTTGCCTCACCACCAAAGCAAAATGCACAGGACAACCATCATGCTAAAACCACATATCACGATGTATGTTGAGTGTTATCTCTTTCAGAAGTGCCAGTAAGGTGTGTGTGAGAAAATGGGCGTACGTACAGCTGGGCCCTAACCATCGGTTCGGTTTGGAAATGTTTCATTTAACACTTGCCTCACCACCAAAGCAAAATGCACAGGACAACCATCATGCTAAAACCACATATCACGATGTATGTTGAGTGTTATCTCTTTCAGAAGTGCCAGTAAGGTGTGGCTGAGAAAATGGGCGTACATACAGCCGGTCATTGTCCCTTGAATGAAGTATGGCCCTATGACGTAGTCTAAAAAACGATTCCACACCACATGTTCACTTTCCACTGTCGCTGGTGCTCCACGTGCTGGACCTAATGCGGATTCTCCGTCGCCCAGTAGTGCATATTTCATAAATTTACGCGCCCTTGGTTTGTGAAGTTCCCTTAATCGGTAAATAGTATGTTCTTCAGAAAACTGCTGTCATCCCTTACAGACATCAGAACAAACCTACAAAACTGAACACTGTTAGAAATCACCTTTATGTAATGCCTAATGAAGAGCCACATGATATGAATGGAATTTCTGTTGGTGCAGTATCCGTAACACACTTGTTTTACTTATTCCTACGAACCTGGAAAGTTCTGGCGTGCCTATGTGAGGGTTGGGATCGACACATGCCAGCACATCATGTGATTCATATCGCCCTTAGCAGTCTTTAATCGTACTCGTGTTGTCGAATTCCAATCACCTTGTGACAAGAGACTTGTGTAAATTCTTTGTATCGTTTGCTGTTAGATGGGCGTCCAATTAGGATACATTTGGACAGCTTGCTTGGCATTTCTGCTACACCCACCATAAATAAGTAGAGCATCCAGTTTTTCCTAATTTGTGAACTTCATTGTGTACCTACATCCACATACTGCAATACCACCTACCATCTATATCACTGAATTCCTCTTTGCACGTACTTTGCTGTTGAAATAAATGTATGTTTCCAGAGAAAAAATCATTTATGGTTTAATTATTTCTGTCCATACACATGTTAGGAATAGCCACTTTGTTGCAAATTACTTGCCCCTGTACGTAATTTTATTTAGCGAAAACTGCATTTCATGATCTGCGACCGTTCCGAAAATTTTGGGGGTGTCANGCCCCTGTACGTAATTTTATTTAGCGAAAACTGCATTTCATGATCTGCGACCGTTCCGAAAATTTTGGGGGTGTCATTAGGCGGACCATCCTTTATATTGGTTTCACTTGATGTTTGTGATCGACACAAACTTTACTGATTTGACAACCAAAGTCTTTTTTGTAATTGATTTTTCATGAGAATTGAANTGTTTGTGATCGACACAAACTTTACTGATTTGACAACCAAAGTCTTTTTTGTAATTGATTTTTCATGAGAATTGAAGTATAGTGTGTGTGTGTTTATTATAATAGTGAAGTAATTTATAACAATGGACTCTTTTCTCACATGTACAAGAAAATGCTTGTAGAATTTGGAGGAAGAGAACTGCCTGAATATGTTTTCTAGATTTTACAGTTTACTTAAGTAAAAATGCTTAAGGTTTGTTTTTAAAAGGTTTGATTGATGTAAAATAAGTTAAACAGAGATAACCACAGGACAAAACTAACCCCATAAAAGAGTAAAATGTGCTAGTTTTGTTTATCATATAGTTGTGGGCATGGCTCAAATGAGGGTATGTATGAAAGTATTTCTTTCCATATTTTCTGCGAGTGAAAAAATAGTGAGAATAATCAGGGATCTGAAAATAGCTGGAAAGACTCCTGAAGACAAAAGGGTCATTCCATGTGAAGTTATCCATTCAAAACCACTTTGATTTGTCCCAATTTGGCTCTCATAATGTACTACCAGAGATAGCAAAACATGTTAATTTTTAGATATTTTGGTGATGTAGTTTTTAAGTTACAACCCTCTAAAATCTTAAAAATTTCCCTTTTTTCCATTTTCATCTGATTACAAAATTAACTGTTACTTGGGCTATAAATGTGATAAAAGGCTGAACTGAAAAGGCATTTGCNATTTTCATCTGATTACAAAATTAACTGTTACTTGGGCTATAAATGTGATAAAAGGCTGAACTGAAAAGGCATTTGTAGCTTATTTTTCAAGGTTTCATATGATTTATAGGATCACTAGTTTTGTGAGTAAATTCTTTTCAAGGTTACCCAATTCAAAATTTGACCTTGAATATCTCGAAAAGTGTCTGTTCAAAAATTTTTGAAATATTCACATATTAACTTACATATTTCAACATTGTTTGTATATAGTTTAATTATGGGATAATATATCATCTATTTTAAAATTTTGGAAATTTACCTTATGCATGTTAGCTATAAGCAGGAATTTTCACATTTTTTACCCTAAAAACTTGACGTTATTTAGAGCTATATTTGGAGGTGGTATGCAAGTTTTTATTCAACATTAGTAGCTTTAAAAAATTACGAAAACTATCATATTACCGTTATTGGGACTAAACACTAGTGAGAGGCAGGTTTAGATAGATCGGCTGTGGGATATTGATCATAAACTGCAACATGTAGGGATTGGTAGCAGGTCAGGACAGGTTACAGGCCTAAAGAAGGAAGGCCAAGCTGCAGGTATGAACAGGCAGCTAGGGGACTCGTGCTGGGTGACAGCTGGAGCTTGTGTGAGGAAGCAGCACACAGTATTCAGTTGTCCTTAGAGTGAAGTTTGCTCTGCTCGTAATTGTTGTTTATATAAGTTTGGACAGAATTGTGCATTACGTCAGTGTTTCGTGTGTGCATTTTCGTATAATGGCCAACCAAGTAAGTAATAGAATGTATTGTTGCAACCCATTTAACAAAGACAAGCACAAAACATTTGANGTATAATGGCCAACCAAGTAAGTAATAGAATGTATTGTTGCAACCCATTTAACAAAGACAAGCACAAAACATTTGAATATTATCTTAGGCCAGTAACAGAATTGATGTGTTCTATTTCTGATGAGATTACGAAAGGAAAGAAAATTTGTGGCAGTTGTATAAAAAACATTAATAAAGATATTAATGAATTAATGTAGATTAAAGATAAATCATTAATAGTAGGAGGTAGCATGTGGGTTCTAGTCATAAAGATGAAGAGCTTGTAAAGTTAGACGTTAGCTTGGAGTATTTAAAAAGTGTCTCAGCACTCTTGGAGGATCACCTATCATAAAGAAACAGTTGTATGCGCAGTATTGTAAACAAAAAGTAGAAAAAAATATTTTCAAATGTTTAACTGATAAAGTACAGGCACAAGTAAATGAAGAAATAGACCATGATAAAGGTAAACAATTCTGAGAGTGAAATAGCAACTCAGTTTAAAGAAAAGTTTAATGAAGAAAACCTAAGTCTTTGTAAAAGAATTTCAAATTCTTACAGTACTACCCAAAAGCTGGACTTGCAAAAAATATGAAGTGTGGTGTTAGCAACAGAATGACAAGGAAAGTAAAAGCTCTAGTAAAAGAAAATAGCATTCTGGCAACATCTAATTCGAAGCCTGGCAAGGTTTTAAATAACAATGTCATCCAACAGGTTGTCAATTTTTATTACAGTGATGATGCCAGTCTTAATGCCTGGAAAAAAACATCTTTGTTTGAGTAAAGACAAATGACAGTGCTCTAATTCATGTACAAAAATGGCTGATTTTAGGGAATTTAAGGATTTTTGTGATTTATTCAAGAACATGTTTCCAAATTTAAAAAAATTGGGTTTTCTAAATTTGGTGAGCATTATCTTAGCTGGAGGAACTGGCACTTACTCAGTCTTTGTTTGTACAATACATCAGAATGCCAAACTGATGATACAGTGTCCTATATTAAAAACTACATGGTGGTCTTCTTTAATATCATTGATGCAGAATCTGCTCACAGTAAGTTGGTAGTGTTATATTCTGCATGTAGTCAATTGCTGTAGATAAAACATAGCTGTTTCTTTCCCTCTTCAGATGCTTCATGCCTTAATTAAGAATAAAACTTACTGCTTCTGCATTTATGTACCAAGAGTTCTGCTATAGCTGCTCTTTTTACCACCACATTAAGGTGTCGAGATTTGATTTTGAAGTTAAGTTCTTCACATGTCTCAGTCCGAGGTCTTCCAAATCTATATCCAAAACTCTTAGTAAAATCACTTCAGTAGGTGTAGTGTGAAACAGTTCTGAACTGAGGGTATTTTGCTTTGAACAACTTCCACAATGCCANAAATCACTTCAGTAGGTGTAGTGTGAAACAGTTCTGAACTGAGGGTATTTTGCTTTGAACAACTTCCACAATGCCATTACTGAGAGTTCAGTGCTCAAATAGTACTCTTTCCCCCAGAATAATGAGATTTGTCCAATGGGAAACAACTTATATGATCATGAATAGCCTTGTGGACTTCCAATAAACGACACATAGACACTAATATATCTGCCTCTTTTGGGTCATTCCATGTCAAGTGATCCAAAAATTTTGCAATTTTAAAACTGACCCTCTTTGATTTTGTCCCAATATGGCTCACATAATGTGCTAACAGAGATATTAAAACACACTGCGCGGAGTGTGGCACCACTTGTGTCTGCAATGGTTTATTTTAGTGTCGCTGAAGTACAACACACTTTCTCNAAATCACTTCAGTAGGTGTAGTGTGAAACAGTTCTGAACTGAGGGTATTTTGCTTTGAACAACTTCCACAATGCCTTTACTGAGAGTTCAGTGCTCAAATAGTACTCTTTCCCCCAGAATAATGAGATTTGTTCAATGGGAAACAACTTATATGATCATGAATAGCCTTGTGGACTTCCAATAAAAGACACATAGACACTAATATATCTGCCTCTTTTGGGTCATTCCATGTCAAGTGATCCAAAAATTTTGCAATTTTAAAACTGACCCTCTTTGATTTTGTCCCAATATGGCTCACATAATGTGCTAACAGAGATAGTAAAAAACACTGCGCGGAGTGTGGCACCACTTGTGTCTGCAATGGTTTATTTTAGTGTCGCTGAAGTACAACACACTTTCTCGTTGCTCGGGTTACCATTCCTTCTTTTTCTCCTTGGATCCCCACCCTGATGCCATCCTACTCCCTCCTCTCTGTTTTACGCAGCGCCACTGCATCTACTTTAACCACGGTATATTGAGGTTTTACCCCATTTGGCTGGGGGCTCACTCACTTCTCTGACAACCTTCAAGACTTCGAGTTGAATTTGCCTGCATCATCATGATCTTTGCTGTTCCTTTAGGAATTAAATTCAACGTATAAATAGCTTGGCTGACATTTGTTAAAGAGGGTGATGGCGTGTGATAACTTGTTGCTGATGTAATTTTTGCTGGTTGATGTAATTTTGGGGCTAGGCTAACAATAGGAGTAATTGTTTTAATTTTTTTTAAATCTTCTGTGGTTTTAGTGAAGGTTTTAAATATGCACCTGTCTACGATTACCCATTGCTTGCAAGTGATGTGGTCAACCACTTACTGTTCCAGTCCTTTCAACTTTTCCACACCTGGACAAGAAGGGCACTTGCTAAGGTGGCATGCTGTACCTGGCTCATCACACATTATCCTGGCTAAAATAGACTTGTAATCATTAAAAGCTGTACCATCATCTAATGTTAAAAAGGTAGGAAATGGTTGAAAATCCCCAAATGAAGTCTGCTCTTTTTTTATCAGAAAATATTTAACATGTGCCTCCAGATAAAACAGAGCTCCGTATATGTTCTGATAATTGTGTGGGACATAATAACAATGGACAGTTTCTCGCTACCTTTTGTCGCTCGCAGATATGGGTCAATTTGAGAAAATTAAGCAGTTTTTTTTTCTCTGTCAGAGGACAAAGTTTTTTACCATGTCAGATTTGAGATTCTCCAAAAATCAATGAAAACATGACAGGATCTTTGCATTACATGAAGTTACCTACTACATTATATAGAGTAGCTTCCCTGGAAAGTTTCTAGTAAAAGAAGTGGCAGCAAAATACATTCTTGACTTGAAAAACTAGTGGAAATTTCACTATTAAAAAAAAACCACCACTAAAGAATAATGCTAGAAACAAGTCAACTTTTCAATCAGTACCCTTTTATCACTTAGTTTACTCCCATGAAAAAATGTGTTACATCAAGGTGTATTCTCCAATAAACAATCTTTTCCACCATACATCCTTCATGGCTCTTATATCAGGGACACCAATAAAACCAACACCACCTTTATAACCAACTGGGGAAATCCCTTTTAAAAGAGTAAAAATACAAGATCTGATGAAAATTAAAACCTACATTCCTCATGAGCATGAAGACCTCTACTCAGAGCTCTTATCTAGGCCAAGTGAACAAGTAATTGAGTAAGAATAATAACACTAAAATGTATTTTACATAAAAGCTGATGTAATTGATTTCTCTCTGTTTGGTGGCTACAGTTTATTTTACCACAGTAAGTNCTCTGTTTGGTGGCTACAGTTTATTTTACCACAGTAAGTCAACAATAATAGTTTTTTTTAACATAAGTGAATTAATTACTCTTTCATCTTTTCCAAAAATGTACTTAGTCTGAAGCACATTCTTAATATTCATTCTATAAATATCTGTTTTTTTTTTTCTTTTCGAAAATTTAGAAACAGTTTTGTTTACGAAATGTGTTGGTGTAAAATAATTCTCATTATCAACACTTACTGGAATTTACAAGTCCTTAACTGCCTTTTCCCTCAAAATGTTTTGAACTTTCCATCTTGTAGACAGCATTTGGATCTTCTCTCTGCAATATCCAACAGTGNCAAGTGAACAAGTAATTGAGTAAGAATAATAACACTAAAATGTATTTTACATAAAAGCTGATGTAATTGATTTCTTTCTGTTTGGTGGCTACAGTTTATTTTACCACAGTAAGTCAACAATAATAGTTTTTTTTAACATAAGTGAATTAATTACTCTTTCATCTTTTCCAAAAATGTACTTAGTCTGAAGCACATTCTTAATATTCATTCTATAAATATCTGTTTTTTTTTTCTTTTCGAAAATTTAGAAACAGTTTTGTTTACGAAATGTGTTGGTGTAAAATAATTCTCATTAGCAACACTTACTGGAATTTACAAGTCCTTAACTGACTTTTCCCTCAAAATGTTTTGAACTTTCCATCTTGTAGACAGCATTTGGATCTTCTCTCTGCAATATCCAACAGTGNCTTTTCCCTCAAAATGTTTTGAACTTTCCATCTTGTAGACAGCATTTGGATCTTCTCTCTGCAATATCCAACAGTGTAGTCTGCCATCTTGTGTCTGTTCCATGTACCCTGGTATCTGCCATCCACTTGTCCTGGTAAAATTTTTCTTCCTCTTCTTCACTTACAGCACCAACATTTTTGGAACAGTCCAAATGTGAATTCAAGTAGTTCACTTTTATGCTCATTTAACAACCAAACTCCTTGAATTTTATGAGCATGTTTTCCACAATACATTTGAAGTTTAGGTCCTTACAGTTTCTAAGAAATTTTGTTAAAACTTCTTCAAAATCTTTCCATCCCTCTACTCAAAATGTTCAATTTTTTTTTAAAAGACTTCTTACAAGAGTTTCTAAATAAGAAACGCCTTTCATTTTTGGTTCTGACAGTCTAGGGTATGTAAAACATTCTCCTTCTTTTGGCAGAGCCATTACAAATTGCTTCATCAAACCAAGTGTTACATGAAGTGGAGGTAGGAATGTTCCTCAGATTAACCAAAGTTTCCTGTATTAGGTTTTCTCTTCCAGGTTCTTAACCAGTCATACTCAGCCACTCTTTTTTTGATTCAGTGTAGCTATCTATCCTGGCTATCCAATTTATACAAGAAACAAGGTACTTAATGTATCCTTCCTTCCTGCTGTCAAAGAAGCATGGACAATTTAAGAGCACTGCATATCATCCATCCATGATCCTTAAAACTCAGTTTGGTGAGAATTAAGTCAGAAATCTGATTGAAATTTTTCAGGTACGCAGAATGCTCTGTTTGTACTGAAATATACTTGTTACCATTATAGAGTATCAATAGCTCTAAGTCTTCTTTTTGACGAGTTCATAAATAGTCATGTTATGCATTCACATCATTCTATTTGTTAAACATCATCTTGAGAAAAGGATGGAATGAATCTGTTGCTCTGTTTTTGAACCATGAGAAAGAGATATAAGCATACAATAAGTTTTTTCCNGAAAAGGATGGAATGAATCTGTTGCTCTGTTTTTGAACCATGAGAAAGAGATATAAGCATACAATAAGTTTTTTCCTTCAATATAAAGTCTATTAGTTATGCAGAATCTTTAGGAAAACTAAAGTGTATGACTATAGGTTTGAACTCATTTTGTGAAAAAAACAGTAGATTATGATAGCAAATTTCTTTTTAATATTTAGATTGAACCCTGTATATTACAAGAATATAAGTGGCAGTCATGATACTTTATATGGGGCCTATAGTTTGTTCTGGCCACCAAGTTTCACACCAAAATACACATACAATACTTTCCTTACAAAGTCTGTGNTGGGGCCTATAGTTTGTTCTGGCCACCAAGTTTCACACCAAAATACACATACAATACTTTCCTTACAAAGTCTGTGATGTTTCTTTGTTATTACTTCACTGCAAATTTCTCACTAATATAAAATATTGTCAGTTGAATGACAACCATTTGCAGCCNTTTCTTTGTTATTACTTCACTGCAAATTTCTCACTAATATAAAATATTGTCAGTTGAATGACAACCATTTGCAGCAATTTTTGTAAAACCCACCCAATAAGTATCAACACAAACTTCTGCAGAAATGTACTGCTATCGGAACCCCTCTGGCCCTGGCCTTTAGCCCAGTCCTAAAGGCAGCGGCAGAAGCAGGCAGAGAAAACCCCGGCAGTGTGAATTATTGTGACCCCACAATATCAGTATTTACCAGAATAATTTCCAGTGTAACAAGTGTGACAGTGGTGCGGAGATATAGTCCATCTCATATATGAAGGCCACATTCTTGACAGTTGACGATCGCCGCGCCAATGTTTACTTNTTTCTTTGTTATTACTTCACTGCAAATTTCTCACTAATATAAAATATTGTCAGTTGAATGACAACCATTTGCAGCCATTTTTGTAAAACCCACCCAATAAGTATCAACACAAACTTCTGCAGAAATGTACTGCTATCGGAACCCCTCTGGCCCTGGCCTTTAGCCCAGTCCTAAAGGCAGCGGCAGAAGCAGGCAGAGAAAACCCCGGCAGTGTGAATTATTGTGACCCCTCAATATCAGTATTTACCAGAATAATTTCCAGTGTAACAAGTGTGACAGTCGTGCGGAGATATAGTCCATCTCATATATGAAGGCCACATTCTTGACAGTTGACGATCGCCGCGCCAATGTTTACTTNATATAGTCCATCTCATATATGAAGGCCACATTCTTGACAGTTGACGATCGCCGCGCCAATGTTTACTTTTTGTTTGTATCCATTCGCCATCAACTGGTCCGTCAAGTGAAGGCTTTGATACGACGAGTCAGCGCGTCCAAGAGGTGCTGCTTCGTGTGGCAATTGGTGAATTACTTGGGTGGCGCGGCAGGCGGCGAGAGAGGCCTCAAAACTGAGTTTGGAGGGCGTGTGTAGGGTCGTTCGTAAAAGCTGTACACGAAATACATGTTACTTTAAAAATTATGCAGAGCTCGCGAAAAATAAAACTATTAGTATCTGTTCGTAAAAGTATTCTACAAACCCAATAGATGGCGTGCACAACAGGTCAGAGTGATTTCGGAGCCGCTTAATTTAGTCAATAGATAGCATCTTGTAGAGTTGGCTGTTCTATTACTGGCTGGGAACGAAACGTATTTGAAATATATTTCGTCACATTATTTGAGAAAATAATTCAACAATGTTATGCAATATTTCTGTATGCTTTTGGAATCCGTATCAAGCACGTAAGGAAAGCGGGGTTGGAGAGGGGAGATACGACGTGAAAAAGGTTTTCAGGTGCATTTCATCATTTGTATACTGGTCGTTTTATTGTGCATTTCATTTTGAACACCTATACATTACTATTTTATCACGAAGNTATACTGGTCGTTTTATTGTGCATTTCATTTTGAACACCTATACATTACTATTTTATCACGAAGTTTAGTTTCTATCACCAAAAACCATTGTTTTATGACTATGTAAAAAAAAATGTATTAATTAACCTAGAAACTCTTTCTTATCGCGCATATTTTCGGCTGGTATAATGTGCATCGGCAGTGCACTCAGAATAGCCAACGTAATATTAACTTTTGTTCGTTTGTGCATCAGTTGATGCAGGATTTTGTAAATGGCACGTTGTTTGTTTCGAATACAAGTTGCCACTCACTGACTGTCAGAATCTGGCCAATTTATATGAAATGAAGCATAACCACTGGGGCTTAGCAGGGCAGGCTGGCCAGCTCACCAATGGCAACAGCATAATGTTAAACCCAGCAGGCACTGGCCATGACATCACACCATCCATACACTCAAACCCCTCAGGACTAATACTGGCTGAGCATTAAAAATGAGAAGGGTACGTTGTAGAACTAAAAGTCCAATGTAATAAATAAGGGAATAATTATTTGTAATTTTGCCAACACATGTTTGATTGTTTTTAGTTAGGGTATGTATGTTGTTATGCGGGCGAAGAAAGAAGCACTGCTGGCCCTCTCTTCTGCCGGCCATGACAGGTAGTCTGGAAGAAGCTGCGATTGAGAGAAGACATGTAGCGTGGGGGCATTCAAGTTTTGTAAGTGTCTCATATAATAGGGCTGTCTGAGTCTGTTAGTTACCTAAACCTTTTCTCATTTAGTCCCCATGTTTGTCGCATCACAGCGGACTTGCTTACGTTAATATTTTAATTCCTGCACCGTGTGCACAGATGTAGGGATGTCTACGCTTTCGGGACCGCAGACTCTGGAGAAGTTTTGAATTGTTTATTATCCCGGCCAGCGAGGATCTCACGCAGGAATACTGTTATCATTCTCTTAGCGCACAATTCCAGGTTACCTGCTTAATTTGTATTTTGAGAGAGACTGTTTTTTTACGTCTTTACCATTGTGCTACTTGTTCCAGTATAACATACAATTGTTGGGGCAATAAAACTCATGCCAATTTGAACTGTGTTCAAGAAACTTTTATCCTACCCCATTTCTGCCCAAGTGATGGAAAGTGTTCATTGTAGTTTAAACCGTAGCTTTGTGCCATTTGTAAGCACTTGTTTACTTTTAACCATGTTTTTTTTAACCTTGTATTCACTTTCCGGGAATAGTTTTGGTTTTCATGGCAAAGATCCATGTTTTCTTTTCCAGCACCTAGCTTTCTTAGTTGCTTATTTATATGTAAAATCAAATGACCTATCCATTTACCTCCTGGAAAAATTACCTTCTGGGAAATCCTTTATTAAACTGATATGGTATCTCAATTAAGATCATGCACAGTCTACATAACTATGTATGTGGCCCTTTCTGAGAGGAGCTAAATTTTTTAGCACAAGTGCAAAATAAACACTGATAAATTTTACATGATAACGTCAAAATCCAATTATTCTAAGCATTCAAGAAGTGTTAATTGTCATATCCCCTTAGTTGGAGTGGATAGTTTGAGGTACATTTGTGCTCTTGATGTGAATTTTAAATGTGACAGTCTTGTCTACCTTATTTTTGTAGGGTATGAGGCCAAGTCAGGACAGACAGCTGACAAATTTGGACACAGCAAATAGGCACAGGATAAAAAATTTGTTATACTCAGACTTCCTTCCAAAAACTAATAATCTTGTGATGGCGCAGCTCAATGAGACACAAACGTTTCAGCTCCCACAACACAGTACAGCAAACCATTTTACTAAAAAAATTTCAGATACATACACATAACTGGGAGAAACTCAGTTACTAGAGTTCAGTTGTAATTAAGCGTGATAACTAACATTTATGGTTTCATGTGAAAAGAAATACCAGAGAATATATAATTTTATATTTTAATGTTTTGGACAGTTCACAATTATTAACTATAGTAGCTACTTTGAATTCTATATTCAAAGCCACCAGTCAAATGTAATGACTGAGATAAGCAAGGAAATTTTGGAATCAACATGCATGCAGGAATGCATCATGTACACACAAACACATGCATGCAGATGTTAACATTATATTTTATAAAACATATTTTAAACCATTCTTAAAAATAAAGCTAGCCAGCTTAAAACTGTACATCTTATGAATCCCTCTTTCTTAAAAATAAACTTTCAGAAAAACAGTTAAATTACATAATTACAAATTAACTATGGCAGTGATTCAAATTAAAAACCTCTCACTCTCACACCTCACACTCACCTCACACTCTTTCACACACCAACACACTCTCTCACTATCTCTCACTCTATCTCTCACACTATCTCTCACACACTCTCTCACTCTCTCTCTCACACACACTCACTCTCACACTCTCTCACTCTCTCATGCACTCACTCTCTCTCTCATGCACTCAATCACTCTCTCTCATGCACTCACTCACTCTCTCTCATGCACTCACTCACTCTCTCTCATGCACTCAATCACTCTCTCNCACACTCACTGACTCTCTCTCACACACACACTCACTGACTCTCTCACACACACACTCACTGACTCTCTCACACACACACACACACTCACTCTCTCACACACACTCTCTCACTCTCACACACACTCACTCTCTCTCACACACACACTCACTCTCTCTCACACACACTCTCTCACTCACACACTCACTCACTCACTCACACACTCACACTCTCTCACTCACTCACTCACTCACTCACTCACTCACTCACTCACTCTATCTTTCTCTCGCTCTCTCTCATGCTTTTTGCACTACTAACAAGAGTTTTTTTGCACGCTCTGATACTCTTACACCCTAGAATTGAGACAATGCACATACTTAATGATAAATAAAGCAAATCCAATGGAAAGTTTTGGGCGATGATGACCTTTGCCAACAAATGTGTACACAATAAAAATAACATTTAGCAGCGTAGTCTGAAAATTAACCGCTTGTTATTGCAAGGAAAAAAAATATTATACATAATCATTATGTAAAAATATAAAATTCATGTCCATTTTCTGTGTAATGGTGCAGATTTTCAATATTAAGATTATCCAACATATCCAGTAACCTCAATTCACATTTGCAAACTAACACTCCAGATGCCAGAGGGAACGAGAGAGCACTCTCTAAGCCAATTGAGACACGGCCTAAATCAGAACTGCAATAATGTAACTATTTCATGTAGGAAGGCAATTTTAAATTTATATCTGCATTTATGCAGTTGAAATAATGCCTATTGCAATACACTAATGGTACTAACCTAGGATGTTTGTGATTTGTGTGGGTTTTACATAAACCTATGACTTGCAGAGCCAACACAATCTTAATATTCATAGATTAATTTGTCACAGAATGTAGAAGAAGTGATGGTAAAATTTACTTTCCAGAATTTCTCTTTTCAAGTAGTCTATTCTTATTGCTAATTAGTACTGATTCTANAGTGATGGTAAAATTTACTTTCCAGAATTTCTCTTTTCAAGTAGTCTATTCTTATTGCTAATTAGTACTGATTCTAAGCATGGGGGAAGAAATTTAATTACGTGATATTAACTTTCACAGCTAAGCCATCACTGGAACAATTTACGAACAAAACAAACTACATACTTCAAATAAGAGAGATGCACTAACAATTTGCAACCAGACACTCAGCAGTTACAGCAACTGTATGGCTTAATATTGGTGCATCCAACAAAACTTTCATGGTCTTGTAATCTGTAGGATTCAAATGTTCTTTGGTCAACTTGTTTAACAGATGAAAGGTCTGCTTACTGTCAATTCATAAGAATACAAGATGTGCTACCACAGTGTGGTCCCCAATCACTATTTGGCTACCAATGGTCACCTAACATGAATGTTATGTTATAGCAGCATGTTGCGAAGACAGTGTTGAGCAGATGTAGTGGGTCAAAAATGGTTATAATTTTCAGATCATTTAAAATGAATACCCATACTATTTAGTGCACAGACTTTGGTACTCGCCATATCGCAAACTGTCGCTACAACATTCAGACCAACCTCTTGACATGCTGTAAGAACATCGTTATTCAGTGATGGGGCTTTTCCGAAAACCGAAAATGATATCTGTAAATGGTATATATGGTTGTTACTAACCACACTTAATAGGAATTTTTTTGGGGCTTGATGTATTTTGCAGTATATACCATGGAATGTGATGGTGAGGAAGGCGATGAAGATAGGTGTGTTCATGCAGTAAAACACTTAAAATTTATGTAAAATAAATTTCTTTTGGGTCGCTGAATCATGTTTAATGGGAGAACACCTCTGAAAAAGAAACTTATTTTACAAAACTTTAGTCAGAGGGTATGTTTTTCCCGACACACTAAGGATATACAACTATAAACCATGGTATTCAACCATTGTCTGAATATAATTTAATTCTGTTGAATTTTTCTAGGCTTTCCTTCTTGATATTCAACAGATGATTATACTTTGTAATATATAAGTAGCAAAAAACCTGATGTATAANTCTAGGCTTTCCTTCTTGATATTCAACAGATGATTATACTTTGTAATATATAAGTAGCAAAAAACCTGATGTATAAGTTGTTCCAGGAATTTTTGTTTTAAAGCCCCTACCTGGATAATCACCAGCATCATCACTGGCTTCACACCTGGCATCCCATTCTAGTTATAAGAAAAAGCAACTGGTTGTTTCCACTTATTTTTCAACTCTTTTCGACCAAAGCTAACATGTTTTCCTAGTTTGTCCATCTGCCCTGTAACTTAACATTTAAACATCGTACTTGANCTTTTCGACCAAAGCTAACATGTTTTCCTAGTTTGTCCATCTGCCCTGTAACTTAACATTTAAACATCGTACTTGAGAAGAAAGGAACTGAGCTGTTGTCAATGAAATTGATTTTGAAAGAGATTCTACAAGTTTGACACTATCACTGTTCACAGAGCACATCTGTTCCAAGGAAAATTTTCTTGTTCTTGTACTTTCTTCTGAAAAGTTTCAATGTTCTTTATTTCTTCTGACATTTGTGAAATAAAAGTTGTTTTCTAGGTTTCAGATGTTTAAACCTTTAACAGTTTATCTCATTCAGTAAGGTTTTCTCCTTTTTGCCAAAGAAACTNTTCTAGGTTTCAGATGTTTAAACCTTTAACAGTTTATCTCATTCAGTAAGGTTTTCTCCTTTTTGCCAAAGAAACTGAAATTTTGAACATTTCTTCTGTTGCTGTATATACTTGGTAATGCATCATCTTGTGTTTTACTGCACAGCATGTCANGAAATTTTGAACATTTCTTCTGTTGCTGTATATACTTGGTAATGCATCATCTTGTGTTTTACTGCACAGCATGTCGCTTCTTGAACTATCCTGCATTTATTCTTGAAACACTTATAATTTTCTTTGTTCTTTTGTTCTTTGGAGTAGAGTGCACCAGATGCCATGAAGCAACACTGTCATTTCCAGCTAGAAGTGGCCCTCCTTGCTGACCAGAATTTATTTGTGCTACAGGAACTGCACCGAAACCCATTTATTGTACCTAAAAATAACAATAATTAAGTAATAAAATGAAAGTAACAAATAACAATATCTTGCCACTGCATTAAAAATTTGTTAAGGATTTAATTTAAGCTAATTATATTTTCTGCTCCTAGTGTTTCTCTCCATTAAAGCAACAAATATCTTGACACACATTTTGAGTTATCTGTTCCACGAGTTTGTTAATATTTCTAATTACAATGTAGGCAAGTAGATACTAATATTACACTGAAGGGAAGTTCGCTCCGAATTNTAGATACTAATATTACACTGAAGGGAAGTTCGCTCCGAATTCCAGCTTCAAAAGACCAGTAAAGCCTTTATCTAGCTACATCCAACTTAATGGCACAAACAGTGAGTCACGCGCCGCACGACAGCTGCTGGAATTCAGCGCAAAAACCACACAAAGTCTACAAGCAATTCATGCTGCGGCTGTCTAAGAAGGTTGCATTACGATTTCTCTCGGAAGTAATCCGAAGTTGCATGTTCAGTGGCTTGTAAAATGTAATCTAGGTTTTGTAAATTAATATGACCTACCGCAATATTTGTAAGACAGAGTAGTGTCAAGTAATATTATAAGTTCTGCGGAACCTGTCACCAATTTTTTGTTGTAAGTCTTAAAAATTTTACTTTGTCCACACGTGAACCAAAGTTGCATGTTCAGAGGCTTATAAAACATAAACTAGATATAGTAGGTTGATATGACCTACCACATTTTGTTTGCAAGACCGAGTAGTGTAAAGTAATATTAAAAGGCCTGGAGAAACTGTCACCAATTTTTTACTATGTCTTATAAAATCGGACTTTGTTCATGCATGTGATCCGAAATCACATGTTCAGTGGCTTATAAAACATAAACTAGATATCTTAGGTTAATAAGACCTACCACACTGTATTATTTGTAATTTGCAGCCAAAATATTTAAGATAGTCTAAATCCCTAAACACTTAAAATTCTGGGCTTAAAATATTTGGCATATATCATCAAGCAACTATTTCAACATTGATTAGATGTTGTCCGTACTAACAGACAATACATAACTAACATATTTGTGATTGCTTGAATGCCATAGTAAAAATTTTTTCAGTAAGCTCGTGTAATAAAAGTGAATTGTCTTACCTTTCTTTTGAATTCCTTGGGAAAAACAAAAGAATTTCACCTCCTTGGAATTTGATGCACATCTCATTGATGCACAGTCTTGCACGTTCGGCCCATTTGAGTTTCATCTCATTTGATCTTTTTCTAAAACTGTATTTCTTTCAATACCTTCAATGTCCAATAGTTGATCCATAAAATATAAAGTAGCACAAATTGAAAAGGGTTGAAACGTGTTATGCATTCAGTACATCTCTAATGAAGATTATGAACATGCAAAAAATGTACAGGAACAATTCAATATAAAAAATTTAGAAGAATATGCAAAATTATACGATAAATCTTGGGTATTAATTTTAGCATTAGACGTTCTCCTATATTGAACAGAGTTATAAATTATATACAGAATAAAGTGTAGCCATCATTAAAATAGAAAGAAGTGTATATACTTTTAAAAATATAAAATAATTTTTCAAATATTACTAGGCTTAATTAATTTTTGATTTTCTTTCAATTTATTGTAACACCCAACTGAATTTAGTGTCATTTATACTAAACTAGATAGAATAATTATATACATTATGAGAAGTACCCCATCCTGCTTTAATGAACAAATCATAACATACAGCACTTTTGCAATCTATTAAGTGATTCAAAAATGTTTTTGTCATAGTTCTTTGTTTATTTATTATTTGCTTTAATATATGTTTTACAGCACTGAGAAATTTCACCACGAATACCCTTTTCTAAGAGAAAATTTTGATCGCAGCCATTCATTAGAATTAATTCAATTTGAGCTATTGCATCAAAATTAAGTAATTTAGTACCATAAATGATGATTACATTTTACAGTACANATCGCAGCCATTCATTAGAATTAATTCAATTTGAGCTATTGCATCAAAATTAAGTAATTTAGTACCATAAATGATGATTACATTTTACAGTACATTACATTTTACAGTACGACAGGTTGCATGCATATCATAATGATCTGAATATTTGTGTACATAACAAGTGTTATGCAAAAAAAGTGCTCTCTTATATCAATATTTTTGTTTCGCAAACACTTGATAACTCTTGTATTACCACAGTTTTCAGCGGCAATGCTATTGAAAATTGAATCTGTTTTCTGATGGCAGTATAGCACATGTAATATGACTATGGCAGATGTAATTAAATGTAAAACCAGAAAAAACAGTACATCACTCAAATAACTTGCTTCTGTTTATTTTACCTGCCAGAGGCAGTTTGTATCAAAGGCAAGGTATGTGGCCATTAGTCTTGTTCTTCTATATAATGGATTTTTTTTTTTTTTTGTTTTTTTGTACTATACACTGAGATACCATATCTATGTGTAATTGTGTGTTTAGATGCAGAATGTTTGAGTATTTTTCACAATCATAATCTATTATCTCTTAAAGACTATGAAAACAGAGACTTGTCCACATTCATAAATTATTTTAACAAAAAAAAAAAACAGTTATCCTCCACTTTCATAACTTAGGCCCGGCACACATGTCAGATAAACCTGCACAGGTAAACCGGAAAGGTATACCTGTGCAGGCTAGAGCACACACACACTATGGTAAACTGGAAGATTTTATTTCAGTCGAGAGATGGCGAGCAAACAAGAAGACGACGCGATCGCTTTATTCGGTTTGTTAGTGGCCATTAAGTGTAAAAAGAAGCGAAAACGCAAAACCTGGTGTAAAGATTGGCTTACAAAGAGAAATGAATACACTCATACAAGATTACTAAAAGAGTTACGTTCAGATCCTTCAGATTACTGTAATTATTTGCGGATGAATTAAGAAGTCTACCAAAAACTGTTGTCACTTGTTACTCCTCTAATACAAAAGAAAAATACAGTTATGAGAACTTCTATTTCTCCCCATGAAATACTGACAGCTACTTTGAGGTTTCTTGCAACGGGTCGATCGTACGAATGTCTCAAATATTCTACTATAATATCACCCCAAGCTCTTGGCAAAATAATTCTGGAGACGTGATGCCATCTACAATGTGCTGGAAAAAGTGTATCTTCAGGTATGTATAATAAATGCACACAATTGTTTTTAAATTTTGTATTCTTAATAACTGTTTTTACAGTTCAAAGACAAAGTTGTAACTGAGGCATAATAATGAATAATAGATGAAATTAGAAAAATTATAGAAAATTTGGTAGTATTGGTCAACTAACTACACAATATTAGGCAGGTGTACCATTTTTTTTTGGCTCTTCAGTGTATATATTATTATTCTTATCAGTCCTTGCCCATATTCACCAACCTCTCCTTGCTTTATATATTTTTCTCTTTTTTCTGTTCGTGTGTCGTGAGGTTGGCTGGATCTTTCTTCAAGTACCTTGCAGTTAAGAAAAAATCAGTATCTAAACAAATAAATCATTTTTATTTATATAGTGTTTTTAAACACACAGTTTATTTACATAAATATCTTCACAAATTGGAAATGTGTTATAAAACCATATTGTGTCTGTAGAAACAATTCATCACTACAAATGGAGCAAGTATTTGTGTACCTGTACGAGCATTTAATACCTTTGGTATGCATGTTACTTTTATAAATAATATAATATGTACATATTTTTAGCAGACACAAGTATTGTACATAGATTAAGTTATTTATGTAACCTTGGTAAAGATTTTGTTTACTTTTGTTTGATTGGATAAAAAAGAATGGGGGAAGATTCATTTGTAGCATTAAAAAACGTTTTTTGAAATAAGAAAAAAAAAGAAAATGTTCATGTGCGCTGTTTTATTTCATTAAATATGCACACCTCCTCTCAGATCTTTGCATCAAGCTGTGCTATCCTACAAAATAAATGAACTTACTACCGTTCACGTAAAATATTTACATTTCCCGTCTCTACCTTTCAGTGAAATGTTCACTTGCATTAATCACACTTACTTTACGATGGTTCTTGTAGAAATTACAAGCAGCCGGGCGGTCGCTTCCATGACTGAACAACTTTCCAGCTCTCGTTTTAAAATCATGTCTTGCACAGCTTTGGCGACACATTTTATATCACTCTGTCATTTGCGATTGCACGTGGAGTTTTTTAACACTGCATTACAAATAAAAACTCTAAATTATATGAAAATATTACCAGACTCACTGAAACACACGTGAACACGCACAAAGTTTCGCACAAGCCCCATGGCCACACATTCCTTGTAGGCGATGGTAAACATTTGAATTTGTTTGTAATATTGATAAGCGAATGAATGAACTGTAAGTAAATAAATATTTAAAGAGAGAATACTAAATAACATGATGTCATGTTATATTAGAGTTAATCCAAAATACTTAAACATTTGTTATTTATACTGTGCCCTATTTTCTTTTTTGCCAATGAATGTGAACTGATTGGTTATTCAGGGATGCCAAAACTGCTTACTGTATAACCAGCTGACGTTTGGTTGTTTCAAATGCGATTTTACTCTCACGCGCGTTAAACATATTAACAGGAGCAACTATATCAGAGAATTTTCCTGATTTGTCTTGTGCTTTTTTACTAAACTGTATTTTCAGTTTGTGGTTTAACACAGATCATTAAAATTTAGACTGCTATTCCATGCATTCAGAAATGAATTATGTACCAGGTTAAATAAACAACCATTTTCATCATAAGAAGATATATTACACATGACCACATCATTTAAAACTTAAATTTTTGATGATGAAAAGATAAAGGTGGAATACATTATTTTTAGTCTTCATTACTGGCTAAAATTTTCTCAGATTATTGCAAATGTCAGTAAATTACAGTTGTCAGAGAGAAAATATTTTCTCGTATTAGCAAACAATGATATGACTGGGTCTATGTTTTCTATTGATGATATCTACAATGTGATTATTCAAACTGGTCTGGTTGTTTGCAAGGAGTGTATTTATGGGATTACCAAAACCACAGATAGAAAGTATATCCACCCCTACCCAATGTCACATAGTCATGTTGATCACTGGTGAACTATGTCTGCTTGATTTTCAACAAATTCAAAATTCAAAAATGAATGCGCTCTTAGGGCCTGATATGTCGGAATATTTTTTTATAGAAAGATGCCAAATTGTCTAGAGTATTAAGATTATTTTGTTGTGGCAGTCATAAAGGAAATAGAATAGTGGATGAAGAATGATGTGCTATTAATTTACTAGTCTTTACCTGTAGTAAAAAGTTTTGTAGTTACCATTTGAATGGTACAGGAGCAAAAAGATGAATTTCCATATTTGCTAGTTTTAGTAAACTGCAATTGAAGCTCCGCTGGAAGTGTTGCATCCAAGGTCTGTTATTGTGAACACTCAACTCCTTTCACTGTTAGGCTTCCGCATGCCAATAGTACAATCGTCCTTTTTTCCCCTGTTCTCTTAATTTGGTTGCTTTCCTATGATTCTATATCTAATAAATATGTTCTTGGTTTTAANTCCTTTTTTCCCCTGTTCTCTTAATTTGGTTGCTTTCCTATGATTCTATATCTAATAAATATGTTCTTGGTTTTAATTTTTAGTCAGTGAAGTCTACTTTAAAGCACTGTCTTAACATTCAGTTGAGTATACAGTGGACTCCTTATCTAGTGTTTTTCAGGAGAATGTCCTATTTGCATACATTCAGAATTTCAGTAAGAGGGTCGGTCTGACTTGTACATCAAGAAAATACAACTTCTAACCTTATTAAACTTCATGTTTAGTATAATGAGAGCTGTAGGCCTACATATCTGTGAATAAAGTTTAACTAATATTATTACTTCAGTAGTATTCCTGTAAATAATACATTTAATAACTTATCACCTCAACTCGTTTAAACAAAGAATATAAATTTACAAAATATAGTATATAGTTGATTGTAATCGGACACAGAATGCAAGCCAAATTTTGAATCTCCTGCAGGCACTCAATCAGCTGTGAGCATGCAGAGATATTATTGACCAGGCAGTGTGTTCACGGTGGGCGAGACGGAAAAGGGGAAGCCTCAGCGGCAGGAAGAGTGAAACTATCTACCCTTCCCCATCCAAACCAGTCAACACACAGAAGGGGGAGGGTGCAAAAATGCCATGCTGGTTGCTAGGCAACTAGCTCCCACCATGCCAGCCATGTAAGTGGGAGAAACGAGCTCTGCGGAGTATCGCCGAGGACAGCTGAAGCTTATGCAATCCAGGCGGCATATCNCATGTAAGTGGGAGAAACGAGCTCTGCGGAGTATCGCCGAGGACAGCTGAAGCTTATGCAATCCAGGCGGCATATTTTCATCAGTCTACACTTGCGTTGGCGATGCCATGCTCACATGGCAAATGTGTGGTTGAAGTAATTACAGGGGATTCTCTATCCATAGTTTCTCAGGGGACTGACAAAATATTTCAATACATGTGGACTTTCAATGAATGTGGTCTTGAAATGCAGATAAATAAAAAATGGGACCNCATGTAAGTGGGAGAAACGAGCTCTGCGGAGTATCGCCGAGGACAGCTGAAGCTTATGCAATCCAGGCGGCATATCTTCATCAGTCTACACTTGCGTTGGCGATGCCATGCTCACATGGCAAAATATTTCAATACATGTGGACTTTCAATGAATGTGGTCTTGAAATGCAGATAAATAAAAAATGGGACCACAGAATATGTTCCATGGATGCTGGATATCAATCCATCCGAATTCAATACATAGAGGTTCCACTGTAATATTATTTCACTTTTTAAAAAGTGTGATTTTGAGACAAGTATGAATAAATGTGAAAAAAATTTCTTTACACTTTTCTATAATTAATTATTTAAAACCATGTCCTTTAATTTTCCCATACACTTACATCTGTTGCGAGTTATGCTGCACTCGGGCAGACGCATCATTTGATGACAAAAGGTTTTCAGTTTATTCAGAAGATGCGAGTCTATTGAAATGAATTAATTTAAATCTTCTGATTTCCCCACAAGAAGCTACTGATAATGAACTTTATGCTTGGTAATACAAATTGCTCAATGTGCAAACAATTTTTGGTGGCAAGGGAAGGTTAACTGGGCATATAATTTAATTCAGAAGACACTGCCTATTGAGTTAAGTTATATATTTTGTTTAAAAATCACGTTGATTTCACGCCAGACACGATTAAACACTAGCTTTACTGGGAAAAAATTTCCTTTAGGGGTAAAATTACTTTTAAACACATTAGAAAACATCTGTGTGCAAAAAATAATTCTTCGTTAAAATGTATTGCATAACATTTCCAGGCAAAACCATTTGCCTTAAAATACTTGTGATGAGAGTTGCGCCTATTTTGAGAGATGGATAATCTTAATTAAATTTCTAAAATTGGGTTACCATCTCATACTCCTGACTAATGTGATTTTGTTACGGGTGCATGTTGGCAGAGCACTTGACCGCTCTGTGGTGCGGTAAATTTGACAAAATGACAATGTGTCATTAAACTGAGATCACACGATTAGTTGTATTTAATGCTTCATATAATATACCAATTTTCCTCTCGCCAGGCCTGTAAGGGGGGGAAAGCAAGTGCATGCATACAAGCTAGAGAGAAAGAGGACTAAGCTTTTTTGCTATTTAATATCTTCCCCTTTCGAAGGCATGTAATGAGAGGAAGAATGGTGCGTGTCTGAGAGACCCACAGAAAGAGGAGAGAGATAGATAAAGATAAAGAGAGGGGAGATGGATGGGTGGATGGCTGGATGGATGGAATGCCACCTGCTTTTCCTCTTGTCAGATGTGTTAGGGGAAGGAGATGCCAGACTCCCCAAGTCGCAGACACCATCAGTTGAACTGGAGAGCATGGTGCCACAGTGATGATAAATGTGACAAATTTAACATATTCCACAATTATAGATGTTTGCATAAACAACCAGCTTAAAAATTATAGCTGCGGGAAATCTTGTGATGTGACCGAAAGATATTTAGATTGATGCAATATCCTATAAACTATAAAAGTGGGTAATTTTATCATTATTTATATAGGAATTTTGCCACGAACACTGAAAATTAATGGTGGATATGGTTTATCGGTACATGCATTTTTGGTACATAGAGAGAGTACTGTAATTAGTAATAGTTTATTGAGAAGTCATATTCTAAACCTTCAGTTATTAATTTTTTTTTACAATACTTATTCTCTATGGTATTTCATAGCCATTTGAAGGGAAATTGTGGCGAGTGTAGTCTATGCATTTTTGTTTTCAGCACTGATTTGGCAGTTGATGCGTGCATACACGTTATCAGTCCTTACTCAGCTGGCAAACACTGGAAGCCCTATTGTGGAGAAGGAAATTGTGCAGTGGGTGAACAACAGGTTGGCATCTGCAAATAAGAAAAGCTACTTGAAAAGTTTCCAGGTAAAGAGAGTTAATGTTAATGTACACTTTTAAAAAAATTAAAGGACTGTTGCATGGTAAAACAATTATTTGCAATAGAATTTTTAAATATGGCCATTTAAGTTTTACACACAAGTTAGGTTATTTTAATGTGTATCCATCCCTCTTTTACGGTGTAAAAATTTTCGTGTTTATTAGCAAAGTGTTTGTGGAGCTTGCCAGTCCACTCTCCTGTTTTCATGGCTGTTATACATAACCACTCTATTTTATTTCAGAATAAATTTATATTAAAATAAAAATTGTAAAAGTTTTATAAATTAAAAGATAATGTAGTTGTAACAGCAAGCAATTTACTAAATCTCTATGTAACTTTAGTTGTTTATAAAGGCTGTTCACTGTAAACTGAGCACTTTTGAAAGCCTCGCTCAAGATGTACTTCTATGCACATTGGGTATTCTTCCACCATATGTAAAATTAACATTATGGGCCTGATCACTTTTATTTATGCGTCTGTCAAGTAAAACTGCAGAAAATGTTTTTACAAATTGGCTAATACTTAAATTTATATGCATAAAAAAAAATGTAAAGCAAAATAAATGGATTCAGTATTCACAAAAGATTATCGAAAACTTTTGATCAAATGTTAAGAAATGGAAATTCTTTCTCTTAGTCATTGCCAACTTTATTGTGCACATGCCAGCCAGTGTGTCCGTTAAAATGCATGCAGGTAGGTCCAGTGACATTTTGTAAAGGTTGATTTCAAAAGTTCTCCGTTAACCGTAAACAGACTTTACCAAGGAAACTGCATTATTGGCTTTTGTAATGGAACTTTAATATATGACACATTTAATAGTGATACATTGGCGACGATTGTGTTGGAACTTACTGTACGACTAAGGTAATATTTTCTTTTGCAGATAAAGAATCTTTCGTCAGAATAAAACAAAAGTTCAAAATTATTATTATGGTGTTTTACGTTAGTAAAAAATTAAAACACAGCCTTTTCAACTTTCTAAATTTTCATTAAGCAGTGTAACCTTAGTGCAACTTGGTGCACAAAATGCAAAATGCCCTGTTTTATAATATTGAATGTATGTGTAACTGATATCTTAGTCTTTCGCTGCAATCATGCATGTTAATCTTTGATCAAGTTTGGAAAGTGCAAAATAAACCTTCTTGGGTTCTTCTTTAAAAAGTAGTAATCATGTGAGGTATCGACCAATCGTGTTACACGAAAAGCACCGTCATTTACGGCATAGTTTTTCTTTCTGGACCCGCTTAGCATAATATTGAGTAATTGTTATTTGTGCCGGCCTGTTTGTTTACCTTAACCCAAGTTCCTAATACTGTAATATCCTGATTAACCGTGACCAGAGAAAACACGAATAAGTGAATTTGTATTGAAAAACTCGGATAATCGAATTTACACATTTTTACTATTAATGGAACAGTGATATTGGCTCTGAAAATCGTGGTAAAACAACGGTACCTATTATACATTTCAAAGCAAACTTAAATCATGCACTGTATGTGCAGGATTTAAAGTACTGTCTTGTATTGTATGTAGTACAGTACACAATACTTTAACTGATATTTTTGTTGCACAGAGTGTAGTGTAATTCATAGTGCATAGAGTATACACAGCTTATAGTCTGCACTGGCGCTAGGTGGGCGGCACGGAGCGATAAGCAGTGTATAGTGTGAATATGTCGCTTCCTCAACGTGCACACAGACCCGTCCTTGAGTTGGCAGACTGAGTTGAAAGTTTAGAATGCAATGCAGGAAAGACAATAACGGGACTTTAAATGAGGCATCCTGGCATTTAAACAATACATTACACTTCCCCATTTAAAAAAAATAACCCTTACAATAAAATGCAGAACCTAACGTCAACTTTTGCTAAAACAAGGAAAACACATTTCAAAAAAGTTTAACTTCATTCATTTCAAAGTTTGCAGCAACCATAATGAATTTTACAAAAACTTAAGCAATCGCCTCTTATCAATAAGTGTAGGCCGCTCTCTTATTCAGTCTCAATAGGCTTAGTTGAAACGTCTTAGATTTCTATACGTCTTTAATTACCAAGAGCTTATTTAAATTTTACCGACACATGCACAAAAGTTAAAAAATTCTGAATTGTTAAGTTTTTTGTAAACATTTAAAAACATATTTGAAAAAATGTAAGAAAAGTTAAACCGTACCTTTCTTAAAAAAAGTCATAAATTTTTTTTTTGCATTTGAATTTTGGTTTTTGTTTACAACACACCATGCTGAAATTTTTTCATTATTGCTAATTTTTCCGCGATAGTGAAAACTGTCCTTTTACGCTTTGTTGACATGTTGCTAAAACGACACTAGAACCAGTGAACAACAACCGTGCAGAGCGATCGATAAACTTGTAAGATGTGGTGTTGGGGTGGTAACTGAGATGAGTGCAATCCCATACGCGCTTTAACGGGCGGAAATGGATGACTCGTGCAGGTCTCTGCAACAGGTTGACAGTTTAAAGAGATAAACATCAGCTCATGTGGCACAGCGATAGACATACATGGTACCGCTGCTTGTTAAACGACTCACGTTACAGCATCGCCTTACCGCAGAAGTTACAGTATTCTTTGAAAAAAAGCAGAAAACCGGTTAAGCTAAGCACGAATAAACGGGAGTGTACTGTATTTTGAATTTGTCTAAATAGACTGTTGTTGAGTATCGGCAATACCTCTGGTGTTCACTACACAACAATGTGCCGGTATTAGTAGCAGAGTCCTGCCTTGTTACAGAGTACTGCTTTTGTGACTGTGATCTTCTGGCCAGCTTGCCCTTGGCGTTTCGTGCTCAGTCCAAAGAAAAACAAAATATAACAAAAATTTTTTTTTGCATTAATACACATTCTTGCGTGGTTGCATGAATTTTGGAATATAAAATAATTCATACCAGTATTTGTAATTAATGGCATATTTTGTTAAATTTCACAAATTTATAATTAATAGCAAGTTCTATTAAATCTAACTCAATATTTTTACTGATATCATGTATTGTGCCTTGTCTACACATGGGATACCCCATAAAATAAAGTAAAATAAAAATAATATAAAAATAAAATATTAACAAAAGGACTTTTGTACTTTGCTTGAATTAATGAGAAAGTGTTGATATTGTTATAGAATGTAGAGACATTTGTTTGTTTTGTTATCTATTAAAATAATAGTTTGTTGTTAATTTATTAAGAATGTAACTCACCAAGCATTACTGCGAGCCTGGAAATAAACAGGACTCACCCTGAAACTTAAGTTTTATCTTCTTAATTGGAATTCATGTGAATAAAACCATGGATCCCCATAGTACTTCCTTCTTCATTCTCTGGTCCGTTTTGATGAGAGGTATCCTTTACAGATAAGGCTTTCTTTGTCTGAAGGGGGTAGCTTGCCTGACGTATGGGGGAAGCAGGAAAGGAGTTTTGTAGAAATATCTGGTAGCAGGGCTACGTGGTTGCATTGGGTGCATTATTTATGCCTCACATGCACGCACTGTGCTACTGTGCTTGCATTTGGTGTTGGTGATATGCATGATAGTGTTAATTATAATTAATTTACTTAATTGTGGTTAAAGTTGTGTTTTGAGCATTGTTCCCTTGTTCTCATCATGGCGGTCATTGTCCCAGAGTTCCTGCTTAAAGAGGAAGTTATGTATGAACGTGCACTGCTTGGTGTACAACGAATGCAAAATACTGCAGCTGCCCTGCAAAAAAATCCTTGTGCTCAGCCTTTCAGGCTGAAACCCCTGTTGATTTGGAAAATGTTACCAACTTAGATGTGGACAGTAAGTATATAATTTGTGCTAGTAAAATAGTTGTCCTTCTGGATTTATTTGATAACCTTGATGAAACTAGTATGGAAACTTTGCCACGTATCAAACATAGGCTAACTCACTTGCACCAACGAGCTAGTAATTTATTGAGGGCACAGGTTGATAATCTTTCTGATGTGCAAAAATCTTCTTTGTGTAACTAT
The DNA here is from genome assembly GCA_002778355.1 of Clitarchus hookeri. Taxonomy (NCBI): domain Eukaryota; kingdom Metazoa; phylum Arthropoda; class Insecta; order Phasmatodea; family Phasmatidae; genus Clitarchus; species Clitarchus hookeri. The sequence continues at coordinate 460,365 of NQII01000349.1, forward strand.
TGTCTCGCAGGTTGAAGCCCTGTGAACTAGTGTAGACAAAAAGGAACAGGATTTCTGCCTTGCATGTGTCTGGCAAAGTCTACCTTTTTATTCCCTTGAAGATCAGTTTGCCTTCCTGACAGTTTTCGCAACTACTTCAGCGTCTGTCCAGTGTACCTAACCCATTGGACTATGCTCCAACCTTGGCTACCTTGTCATGCCTTCTTACCTCAGCACCAGTCACCATCCACATGGTTTTTACCTCAACACACACTACTTATGTAAACCTAAATGTTGTTTTCTTATCACCTATAAGCATGACTTCAGTATTTCTTGGAACCCATACAACTCAATTGCATACCTTTGGAAAACTTACACATTCTTTGGAAAGGATGTTAGAAAAAGTTTACCTGCTACCGGTGAGTTATACATACCCAAATTTCAGAAGTTTTTAAAATCATTTTAAAATTGAGGCATAGTAACAGTGCCAAAACCCAAACTGTTCTAAGTAATTTGTTCTTTTCCCAAGGTCCCCTCAGTGAAAGAATCCACCTGGCCATTGCACAGTTTTTATCGTTTGTTCAGTATCATGCTGACATTTTAAATTACTTTATGACCTCTCTGCTCTCACCCAATTCAGATTAAAGTACTTTATCCAGCTTCAGGCACCTGATGAGTCACTTTCAGTTTGTGGCAGTATAAAAGAAGCAGTTGCTGTCTTGAGACTAGGGTTACCAGAAGTAGAGATTGTAGACACTATTTTGGAAGGATTGGCACACCAAGAGCATTAAAGACTTGTGTGTGTGGCCAAACCTATGAACTTTGCTGATTGGGATAGAGTATGTTTTCATTCTTAGAATATTATGTGTGCGTATCAGACTCGTGAAAATCTGGCTTCTGGTCACAAAAAAAATATTAATACATATTTAAGAATATCAAAGGTGAGGGAAATTCTGATGCTGAAGTCAGCCAAATTGAAAGCAAATCATCTCTAGTACAGTCAGAAGAAACTGATGTTTCTGAAACCTTACAAAAGTCATCTGGTCAGTCCTCTACTGGGTAGAAATTTGAACAACCAGTGTGTAATCACTGTAGTAAGCTCAAGTCACATTACACCAGGGTGTTGGCAATTAAATGTGTTCAGCGGGAGGGATTAGTGAGCAATCCTTGTCGTCATTCTCCCGGCAATAGGCAGTACAGTGCTCACTTGGTGCTCTGATTGTCCTAGCATTTTCAATATTAGTTTGGCTCTTTATAATCAATGGAGTAGTGCAGTTTAATTTTCCCAATGTTATAGGGGCACAAACTGTCTATACCCCTCATGTTGAGGTTGTTTTAGGCAATCGATTGGATAAAGCATTGGTATATTCTGGATCTGCATGAACCATTCTTTCAGGAAAACTTTTTGAGAAGTTATGAGAGTAAAGACTTGCATAAGCTGTCACATCAACTAACATCAGGTGTTGATACTGCTTCTAGTGATATTTTACTCTTCTCGTGTTCTGCTAATATTATAATAAGATTATCAAATTTTACATGGTTGTACAAATTTCTGGTTGCTGAGAACCTAAGTTCTGATTTAATTCTTGGTGTTGATTTCATGGCTCATAAGGGCATCATTTTGGACATTCATGCTAAAGAATTCTTTTTTAAATTTCAGCCAAAAAACTAAATCCTGTTTGTTGAAGGAGAACACATAATTCTGAATTGAGTGATGAAATGCCATCTAAGCAACCTACTGATTCTTTTATTCACTTAAGTGATGAACAATGTATGGCAATTAAGAAATTGTGAGAGCAATTTCCCAAATTGCTTACATCTGAATTGGGACTTTCTGATCTTTTGGGGGGTACCAAATTAAGTTAGTGGTCAAAGAATTGGTTAAGTCACCCTTATCGTTTAGCTCCACCCAAAATTGAGAGAGTGGAGCGATTTGGGGGCTCTTAACATCGAGGTCTTGAGAGACCAAAAATGGAAATCCTGAGAAGGGAAGTACATGATTTGTTAGATAAGGGAAGTACATGATTTGTTAGATAAGGGAGTGATAGAGCAGTGTACTTCTCAATTTGCTAGTCCTGCCTTTCTAGTCCCTAAACTGAATGGAAAACACAGCATGGTTGTTGATTACTGTAAGTTCAGTAAAAATATTGAAGTTGAATCTGTGCCCTCCCTGATTTGCATTCTGCTTTTCTTTGGTTTGGTCAAGCTAAAGTTTTCACAACCATCGACCTTAATGCTGCATATCACCAGATACCTTTGGCTGAACAGTCTAAACCCAAAACTAATTTCTGTGTTTCATGGAATATGTATCAATTTACATGTGACCCATTTGATCTGGCCGCAGGTGCACAGGTACTCAACCATTTATTGGACAGAATTTTTCATGATGTCAAATTTATGTATGTATATAATTAATTACCTTGATGATTTAATAGTTTATTCAGAAACCTTTGAGCAACACTTAAATCATCTTCAGCTTGTTTTGTCTTGTTTGGAGAAGGCTGGGTTGACAGTCAATCCAAACAAAGTTAAATTTGCTATTCAGGAGATTTCATTATTAAGGCATAAAATTTCTTCCAAAGGAATCTATGTTGATCCTGAACAAACTAAAGCCATTAGAAATATTCCACCACCTGGTGATGTCAAGGGCATTGCCCAATTTATTTGAATAATACAATTCTTTGGCAAATTTATTCCAAATTTAGCAGAAAAATCTGCACCACTGAATAAATAGCTTAAAGAGATCAGTAAAGTTTGAGTAGAACGAAAACCAACAGAAAGCCTTCAAGAATCTGAAAAGTGATATTGTTACGCATTCGCTGCTTTGTTCTGTGCGAGCAAGTGGAAATGAAGCACAGAGCAGTTATATGATGGCAGCAGCAAGTCAATGTAATGTTTTGAATGAATGGCAGGTGATAAACCAGGAACCGCGTATCTGTTATAAAAAGTGAGCCGACGCAATAATCATTTTTGCGGTGTGCACTGCTGACCCTGGTTGTATTGAGTTTCTGCATTTATTTGAAGAATTTTCTAGTGGTTTGCTGTCCTAGTTTCTCTAAGCATGACTTGGGGTGTGTCAAACTTTCCAGGTCAAAGACAGCAGAGTATAAATAGTGTGACGTGCCTCCGGGCTGAGAGTTTGGATGAGTAGCTGGCGTTTTGGCGATTGACGACGGACGAGCGAAAGGAGTGGTGAGACCAGCGGGAGGAACATGTGCGACTGCGAGCATCTGCGCAGTGAAGAGTACGACTGGCAAGCTGGACTATTGGACTGGGTGCATGAGTGGAAGACATTACAAATGATGGCAACATACAGACTGAAAGTGTGTTAATGATGATGAGTTAATTGACTAACCAAACAGAGACATTAAGAAGTATGTAAATTAGAGTAAAAATAGACATTAAATATTGTGCGCATTGAGAAATAAAAATAATAATATTGGAGATAGATAGATTCATGCTGTAAATAAAAGCTGTGTGATCAAACTACAACCAAATGTAGTTATTTTATTTTTATTAAGACCTCTATCCCTCACGGACTCAGATACGCCCCTCTGGCGTCTTGTAACAATATTATTAACCCTTCTGTTCTGTGCACCTGATTTTTCTTAAAGATTTATTTGCAAACTGACACCTGCAGTTTGGCTGTGGAGGCAGTCTTAATATAGGAAGTCGATGGCGTTCGCCAACTTATCTCTTTTGCTTCACACACACTTACACTACAGGAGAGAAAATATACTTTTATGAACTTAATTTTGGCAGTGGTTTTTGGAACTGATAAATTTAGTCAATATTTAGAATATTCAGAATTTCTTTTGGAAACTGACAACCAAGCCTTGTCCTGGCTTCTGGCGCATCCCCGATAGTTGGGGAAGATTGGCTGTTGAGTAATGTGTATTACTTCTTTAAAGTTTCAAGTGAAACATGTAAAATGTACGAAAAATGTTGTTGCAAATGTTTTTTCATGTATGTTCAAAGGAAGACTCCCTTCCCTGATCATGTTGTTTGTAATGTTTTGTCTGAATTCCCTTTGGCATTTACACAAATTAAAGGGCATCAACTTTAAGATAATGAATTAAGTGAAATTATCAAAAAGTTGCAGTCTGGTGCTGAACAGAAACCTTATTTTTTGGCAAATAATGTTCTATGTTACAAAACTAAAGTTAAACAAGAACACGCAGTTGTACCAACTCATGGTGTATGGTCTTTGTATTACCATTCCTCACAGATGGTGGTCATTTGGACAATTATAAAATTATTGAAGCTATCAGGAGCAAATTTATTTGNATCTTTGAGTATTACCATTCCTCACAGATGGTGGTCATTTGGACAATTATAAAATTATTGAAGCTATCAGGAGCAAATTTATTTGGAAAGGCATGAACAGTGAAATTGCAGAGCGAGTCAAACTATGTTCCTTATGTGCTCTGAGAAAACCTGCACAAAATACCCATTTGAGTCTACTTGCTTCTGAAGTTGCCGAGATACCTATGCAAAAATTATTTGTTGTGTGTGTGTCCATTGCCTAGAAGCAAATCTGGCCACAATATGGTTTGCATTAATGCATTTTCATAGTTTGTCTGGGTAATTCCACTCAGGAAAGGAGACTCATTTCTACCATAAAAGCTTTGGCATCACAAATCTTCCAAAATTTGGTACACCCTCAAGTCTTGTTACTGATAAATGGCTCTCAGTTTACCTGTAGGATGTTTAAAAAAGGTTTTTTCTTTGGGTATTTGCAGTATTACTTTGTGCCCTTGCCATCCGCCTCCTTCACATGTGGAAATGTTTAATTGTAACCTCTGTTCTGTGCTCATTGTGTTTCATGCTAAGGAACAGACTAGTTGTGACAAAATCTAAAGTGGCTAAAAATGGCTTTCAACTCTGCATTACACGATTCACATAAATTTACCCCATTTTCACGTATAAACCTAATTATCTGCTTTCAAATTTGTGGGATTTGAATCAATTACTCCCCAATGATTCTAAGGATGTTCAGTAATCTTAAATGGTCTCCTCTGAAGAGACGTTTTAAATATAACAAAACTAGGGTTGAATCCGTTCAGAGTAGGGGACTTGGTTTTGTTCAGAGCATACCCTTCTAGTAGGGCCGTTGACAACATGATGGCCAAATTGTCATACAGATGGAGTGGTTCTTACCGAATACAGCATTTTCTCACTCCTGTGAATGCAGGATTTGCTGACCTCAGTTCTGGAAAGTATGTGACAAGGACTCACATTTCCTATTTGCCAAAATAGGGTTTTACATTTTGTTTGTACTGCATTTGAGCTGCAGATCCAACAGGCTAGTGTTTCTTTTGCTTGAATTGGTTAACAATGTTAATCTTTAGATCCTAACTTGATTTCGACTGACCTGATCACCTACATGTTCAATTTGTTTTGGGATCTACCAATAAACCTAAATAAAAATCCATGGTCTTAATATATTTGTTATACTTTACTTATTTTTAGTGATGTTTTAGGATTTGTATATTTTGTGTAAATAAAACCTAGTTGAAGGTAAGTTCATAAGATTTCATGGTATTTTTGGAATTTGGGATGTTCTTCTCAGTAATATCCATTTTCTTTTAGGAAGTTGAATGGAATTTTGGTGTTAATTGCCTTGTTAGTAGTTTGCTGAAATTATAACATTAATATTATTGTTGTCATTATTATTGTTGTTGTGGAGGAATTTCAGTTGGTTTTAATGTCTGTTTCCAAGTTGTGATTTTTACAGATGGCAGTCAGTTTCTCATGCTTGTTCATATTCCTGGCAGTCACCATCTTTACGTGTTCATCCATCACAGTAACTTTGCTCAATTCTGGTGTTCTATTTGAGGAGGAGGAATATTTGTTGTTTTCAGATAGTTTGTACTCTGTGGTTTTAGACTTTAACCTTCTTGACCTGCAAAATAAGTGTTTCATATTGGAAAACGTGTTCTAGACTGTCTTTTCAGTTCATGACAAAAATAATAACGCATTCCTTTATAAATACGTTGTTTGACCAAAATTTTGTTTTGGCAGTGCAACAACTACACTAAAATCTTTTGAGCTGAAGCAGCAACTTCGACTTCTTTATTACCTTCAGCCACTCAGCATCAAAAAAGGGGAATTGTGGACTTTGGTGGTGAAATTCTGAAAACTATTTTTGGGACTCTTTATTTTAATGATGATGGCAGCGGCAGCGACCACCTTTAGAAAAATGTCTTAACTGGCTCGTTGATATACAAGATGACATGTCCATCAATTTGGCTAATCATATCATACTTGTTTAGAACCTTGAGTGGTGAGTAATACTAATTATGTTCANTTGCATGGTGAGTAATACTAATTATGTTCATGGATTGGCTGCAAACTGAACTTGTATAAACTTTGGTACTTATTCTAACCTAAATCAATCCATTCAAGAAGTTTGGGGAAGTATGATTGAAGTTAGTTTCCGTGTTGACTAATGCTATGTTGCTCCGTGTTAGTGAAGCACCGGCTAATGCCAGAATTGATCTATTTAACTTAATAAAATCTATTGATACAAGTGTGCATGGAAAATTAAGCTCTACCCTGTTGACTCCCAAAGTATTTGTCATTCTGAATAAAGTTCAACACCTGAAAACTTTGCCATTATACATGCTACTTTCAGTTACTCCAGAAAATCTTAATGTATTTTATGGCTTAAGTTCTGTGCAAGCTGTTGTTTACAATGTTTCACTGGGTATAGTTGTCAATGATCCATTAGCTAATAAGGATGGGTCTCTTTAAGTGTTATCACTTTCTTCCATTCCCATCTTTGGTACCCAGATTTAATAGATCCTTATTGTTTAGTGTAAATGAATATTTAATGATCCGTTTTGACAGAAAACTTTTTGCACCTGTTAACTCAAATTTTTNTTATTGTTTAGTGTAAATGAATATTTAATGATCCGTTTTGACAGAAAACTTTTTGCACCTGTTAACTCAAATTTTTTGACTGGATGTAAAACTCAGACTCATGCTATGCCGTAACACTTGTCCTTTCTTTGATGCACATGTTAACACCCGTGGACTCAACTTATTTTTAGGCAAAACCTATTTCGATATTTGTGACGAAACGTTTGCAAGTCTTATCATCCCTCTTTGGTGGAAAACTAATTCTGCTTCAATATTTGGTACAAACACTTATATTGAAGTTACCCTTTTATACAGAACTAAAAGTGAAGCCTTTTCTCCCTTTCCCGTAACCCTAAGGCCCCTTTCTAGTGCAGTGAAATTAGCATTTGAGGAAGATATGTTGAATAAAAAGACTGGACTTTTGTAAATTTTTCTATTTGATATTGTTTATAACCTTGAGAAAATTCCAAAACATCAGTTTGTGTGTTTTCAGATATTTTGCTTTTAAAGTCGACCATGTTGGATTTTTCACACGCATTGTTTTTTCAATGTACCATCTAAAATTTTTGTCACAG
>NQII01000349.1:468166-501154 GCA_002778355.1 Clitarchus hookeri
CCTTCCACACATTAAGTTATGTAAAACATGATATGTTCTATTCAATTTTTCCTTACGGCCATCCATTTTCCTAAAAATTTAGGATGACTATGAAAATGATTATGGCAAGACATGGGAATATGTTTTGATATGGATAATAACTAAATTTGCATAAACAATAGAAAAAAATTAATTTTAAGAAAAGTTTTTGGAAAATTTTTCAGCTTTAAAATTACATAATAGACTGGTAGGTTCTTATGCACAGCTGTGCAATCATGTTAGCTTAGTCATGGTGCGAGTGGTATACCTAATGCAGACTGTCTTCTTTCTTTGATTTTGTTTGCCCCTTAAAATGCTTCCTCTGTGTTTACTTAGTTAATCTTTTTTACTTACCCACAAAGGGATAATGGTGGCGAAGATATACATTTTTATTTAGCATAAATTTTTTAAGAAAATGTAAGTATGCACGTTTCTAAATATTAAAAAAATTTCTGTTATTTCTTTTTTGCTGAGGGCACCATCAGATCTCCATGGTATCTTGACATGTTGCAATTGTTCCTCAGTTGCTTGTGTACTACCCAGATGCCATTTTTCAACAAGACGATGCACCACCTCATTGGGGTTTCGACTCACTGAGTTTTTCCTAATTTTTGAACATGTCCGGTTTCCTGGACACTGCAACTGCTACACTACAGCCATGTTACTGAAACTTTCAACAAAACACTTGGCTAGTTTGCCAATATTTTGTCACCAGTTTCACATCTCTATCCTGCAAATAGCGGATATAAATAAAGTATGTAATTGAGAAAAGACTTTTTGGACATTCTGTATAACAAAGGCCTACAAACTACAAACTGTTTCTGTACATTTATCAATGTCTGCAGCAAGGAAAACTATTGAGGTTTTCACAGCTGTGTTTCCATATAGTGAGATAGTAAGAGGTATTTTGCTGGGAAGGGAAAAAATTATATATCAAACAGTGATTGTTTTTCTGTATCTTTTGAGGTGTGTGTGTGAATAAAATAAGCCAAACTCAACAAATGGATTTCAAAATTTGTGCAGTTCATTGGCTTCAAAACATTGAAGTTGCAAGCAAAGCTCAAGACATTGTGAAACATTTGCAAGAGTATATGAAAGGGTCTGCAAGAGATAAACAAAATAACCAGCATCTGCCACTTATCATGTTATGAAGTTTCTAGAAGATAAAATGATTGTACCTAAGCTGGCAATTTTTAAAAGCTTCAAAAGTTGTTTAACCAATTTTGACTGTCTTTCGAACTGAAAAACCAATGGTTCCTTTATTGTATGGAGATCTGTTGTTAATAGTCATAAACGTAATGACTGGGTTTATTAAAAACGAAGTCCTGGACAAAGCCACAAATTTTGTAAAGATTGACACCAATAACAGTGAAAATTTAACTGAAGTTAAGAATGTTGACATTGATTATGATACACGTGAGGCCATTAGAGAAGATGTTGATGGTAACCCAAAAAACATTCTTCTATTTAAGGGAGACTGCATAAAGTTCTTGCAAATATTTTGCAACAAAATGCCGGACAGGTCACCGCTGACATTCACCTTGACTAAAGGATTGTTATTCTACAATCTAGGAGTAATTTTTAAAAGCCCTGAAATTTCTTGAAAGCTATTAAAAGTGTGTTAAGAAATATTTGTTGAACACAAATGGATTACTGGAATGTGTGCTGACAGATTGGAGAGAAATTTTAGATCACTTTGTTTTAATCCCATTTTCATAGCAAAAATGAAATATTACACAAGACAAACATGATCGGACCACTTCTGGAGAGATGTTTGAATCTGTTGGGCCAGATGATTTAATGATATTACTGAAGAAAGTATTAGTTCTTTGGCATGGAAATGCTGCTATGGAAAGATGATTTTTTGTCAATCATGTCTACTTGACAATAAGACGATATACTAGTTGCACAGAGGCTTGTGTGGGAAGAAGTCAGAAATGCAGGTGGTATTAGTGGACTGAAAATAACAGTACAATCTACTATGCTTGAAGTGCTTGATCAAGGTACCACAAAGCTTTGGAACAGTGAAATAAAGAAGAAAATAAGACTGAAATTACAAGGTAAGAAAGGAAGAAATCAGCAAAAATAGTAAAAGCATTGCAAGAGAAAAAGAAAAAAAAATTTAGAAGAGACTCAAAATAAAGTAGAACTCTTTTAGAAGATGAAATTTCTTTAATTACCAATCAGTGAAAATACTGTGAATGTTTCTGTGGTATATCTTTAAAAGTTTTTGTTGTTTTTATTCCATGGGTATTTGTGAATTGACACTTGTTTTCCAGGATTATTTAAGTAATACTTTCATTACCTGTATTAATTTCTAGTATGAACTTTTGAAAAATTTTATGGTGTGTACCAACTGGCTTGAAAAATTATTTCCTAGCATAGTGAAACATCTAGTGCCTTCGTTGCTTTTGAACTGTGAGATGGTATGTTTCCACTTTTTCCTAATTCTTTGTGAAATGAATATTGTTGCAATTTTAATTTTTTTTTATTGTTTGTGCATTTGTTTATTTTTAGCACATATTTCATTTACAATGTTATATTATAAAATATCTGTAATTAGGCTAAGTATGTTTAACAGTTTAATTTTTATTTGCTTTTGTAATAAAACAAAAACAATTCGCATCTCGACCTGCTAAAAGGAGGTCCCATTCTGCATTTACAGGTACACTGTGCAATAAACAACCTGAATAACCCCCTTCACGTTGGCCTGTCTTTCATACCCTGACAACATGACTAGTCCAGGGGAAACTTTCAGTCTCTCCCAACATTGAGAGATACAAAACAACTACACGAGCTGCATAAAACTTTTATTTAAACTTTACCTTGTGCGGCTGAGAAGGAGTGCAATCATACTTGTAATGTTCTGGATAAAATTACATTTAGACTGGAAAACCTGGAAAAGTCTGGGAATTTCATATCTAAATTTGTGTAGCAACCCTGAAACTTAATCTGCTTTTAAGTTGTGCTGACCACGTGGGTTTGTTTAGGTAAATGTTCCCAAGTATCCAAATAACAAATAAATATGGTTGAGCTTGGATAAAAACTTCATCAATTATACTCCATTTCATATAAGTACACTAAATTTTGGCACAATGTATCTTTCTGCCACAGCTATTCTATCAATGAAGAAAATAATGTAAACAAATGCTATGATCAGTGTAGGTTACCATTCCAACTTTTTTATTTTTACTACAGTCAAATTATGCTGCTGTTTATTTTATTGCTGGTGTTTGGCGGGGGGGGAGGGTTGGTCTTTAGTTCTTTCATGAGACAGTATTGTTATGCAGCTCTCCCTATGAGACTATCATTTTGAAAAACTAGTTTAACATCTTTCGTGAGCTGCTGCTGTTTTGCAGCTCTTCTTAAGAGAATGTATAATTTGGAAAAATATATTGTCTTGATGGAGCAATAGAAAATTTTGCTCATACAGAAGTAACATTCAGATTATTATAACCTTACTGAAAGAACAAAATGTGATAAATATATTGCTGTTCGTACCAATGCGAGTAATATACACAATTTGTGCATATCTTTTTTTTAGCCAAATAAACTTATATTCATTTCATTTTCCATATAAAAAACATATTATTTTTACACAGAGTTCAACTGGTGGTATTTTAGGCATTCTAATAACTGTTTTAAAATACTTTATGTATAAAAAACACTGACTGTTTGTAATTCCTATTCACAACTCTAGAACACATGTTTTATGACAATCCTTGGTCATGTTTGTCTGCAACTGATACAAAATAATTTATTTGCAGAATCATTCAGTAAATATAATATTTCATGGGTTTCCCAAAACTAACAAGTTTAAACTTCAGAACGTAAATAAATTGTGGCGCTTCACACCGGTACAGAAAATAGCAGACCAAGCCATACACTAAAAAGGCACCCCTACAACCAATTATGCTTAATGAAAGCAAATACAAAAATTATTAACTTACCAGTAAAATATTCCAACAACACCAATAAGATGCTCACATAAATGTAACAAACGAGATGGTGTTCTCCGAGCTTGAAACATTTCACTGCTCGGAAGTGTCCACATGCTCAGTCATAATTGCTAAACATGTTTTTTAAATAAAATTTGTTAATAGCCAATAAATTGTGTATATTATTTAAAAAACATATTTTAAACAGTGATGGTTCGTGCTAGGGCTGCGCAGGCCCCCTGAATTATTTGTAAATTACAGTAAACAGTTTTTAATGACCCGGCTGCTCTCAATTTAAAAGAAACCTTATAATGATTGCTTTGAGGATTCTACTCTGCCAAGGATCATTGGATGATACCCTTGACTGAGCGACAAGAGTTTATGTGGTTTGTATAGTGCTAGGCTGGGCGGCGTGGCTGGGCTGTGGCGGAGGCAGCCTGTCCGGCCTTGCTAGTGCATGTGCACGCTGTGGTGGGGCATGGAGTGGGTCTAGCAGGGTAAGAGGGGGTGTCTTGCTCTTTGCGCACATGTGGGCTGAAGGGCTGCCAGCCCTTACAGGCTGTCGTATGACTGGAAACTGGCATGCGCATTTATATTGCTTTGCTGTCAAGCTGGTGATTACTTCAGGTGTGAAGAGAAGCATTTAGAGGTTAGCTATGCTGTGAATTTAATACAACATGTAGAATAAATGTGGCAGGTTTACAAGCTATTTATTTTTCGCAATTATCACTAGAGGAGAAAAATTAAGTTAAAAACACATGACTTAATAATGAATCTGCCTTCATCAAGCAGGCAGCAGGCAAATAAAAGAAAATTCAATTGTGACATGTATGATAAGCACAAATGGCTATGGGGATGTGAATAAAAAATGCTCTTATTTTGTTTTCATGAAAATTTTGTTGAAATTAATTTTTACTTAATACAATTTTCTTATTTATTGTTGCAAGTATTGATTGTTTAAAAACCACAAAATGAAATGGCGGTAATATTTTATTGGTACAGCATAAAATAGGGAATGAAAAAGAAAATAACTATGTTTAAAAAAATTTATGTGGTAAAACTATTTTAATACAAGATTATTAAAAGGGGTGATACCAAAAGTAAAGCTGATTTATCCTGTATACTGAAGCGATAAAGAAAAATGAGATCTTTTATTTTTGTTCTCGGTAAGAAATCTGAGTACTTAATGAAAATATAAGCAAAGAGGAAATTTGAAGTTTACTGAATATTTAGTGCTTTTCAAATGTCTCTTTAGGTGAAAAACAATGAAAACTTTTGTTTGTCTGCACATTTGTCTATGTTTATTACTTTAAATGTAGGCCAAATCTATTTTATGTTGAAGAATTTTATTATAACATTTATTCCTTCCTTATGCAATCCATTCATGTCTATTATTTTTTTACATGTACTTTAAGGAAATATTTAGGAGCGTATTGTTATACTGTATGATCATTAATGACACTAGGCAAGTTTGATTTCACAATTTTTATTTGTTTTCAGTTGATTATGTGCAAGTATTTAGTTGGCAATATAGTATTGACGCTAGGCTGTGTACGCCCCACAGTTGTGCGCCAATTTAACTTGATGTATGATACATTAACTAGTGTTGCACCCCACGTCCGGGCGCCACTTTAACTTGACTTATTTAGGCCCCACAGTTGGGAAGCCGCTTTACTTGACGCTATACCGCCACTGTAGAAGACAGTGTGGCTTATAGTGTCGTGGTTAATGCCCCCAGGCACAGCCTATAATGTGCTTGGAGGTTGAGTGTATTGTAATAATGAAGCATTTTACTGTTGTATTTTGAAGGACGAATATATTGTCTCGAATTCGCACAAATGAAATACATCAGCACTGGAGAGGTNCGTTAAACATTCGTTAACCTGTGTTCTCATAAAATTTTCATTTTCTTTTCAGTTTCATAAAAAGTTAGAATATTGCAAAGCTTATCAGTGAACTAGGGATAGGGAGAAAAGAAACATTGTAGTACCGTTACAAAATACACAGTTTTTATTGCTACTGATGGTAGTAACTAAAGTGATTCAAAGTTATATCAGATTATGGTGACGTTCCATAATACACACACCCTTTCCATAATGCAAAGACACTTAAAATAAAAATTGTGTGCTTTCACTTCTGGCATTGGATGGTGATGTGACTGGTATGAACATTGGCNCGTTAAACATTCGTTAACCTGTGTTCTCATAAAATTTTCATTTTCTTTTCAGTTTCATAAAAAGTTAGAATATTGTAAAGCTTATCAGTGAACTAGGGATAGGGAGAAAAGAAACATTGTAGTACCGTTACAAAATACACAGTTTTTATTGCTACTGATGGTAGTAACTAAAGTGATTCAAAGTTATATCAGATTATGGTGACGTTCCATAATACAAAGACACTTAAAATAAAAATTGTGTGCTTTCACTTCTGGCATTGGATGGTGATGTGACTGGTATGAACATTGGCNCAAAGACACTTAAAATAAAAATTGTGTGCTTTCACTTCTGGCATTGGATGGTGATGTGACTGGTATGAACATTGGCACTCTTTTACTTTCTAATATTAAGTCATACAAAATTCAATTTTCCATGTCATTGCTTTTAGTGCAGACAATTCACCTATTGTTGTAGGTATAAAAATGATGTGGCAGGTTTGCTAAAGCAAAAAAAAAAAAACCGCAAATTTGTTTATAATATGACGCAGACGTCAATTTAGCTGCTGAGAAAGGAGCAGCATGCCTTCTGGTTAGTTTAGACAAGTAACTTTATTGATATCCATTATTGCCTAGAGAAAATCGATAAAAGGAAAGAGGAGTTGAAACATTTTCAAAAGTTGCATATTATGGAAATCAAAATTTCTGATACACTTTTGTACATGATTGCTTCTTGTAGTACATGTTTAAGTAGACTTTTGCAGTGGAAAGTTCCTCTGATTAATGAGGTTAATTGTGAAAAGGGATCTGATTTAGTCTGTTTTGAAACTAACAGAATTTCAATACTTGGCCAGAATTTTGGCACTAGCAAATTTGAGTTCGCTAACAGATTGAAACAAAGGTGAAGAAAATGATTCAACAAATTCCTCAAACAAGAATAGGTACTTAGAATCACATGTAACCCACACACAAAAAAACTAAAGAAATCCAAGCTTGAGAATAGTTCTTTGTCACATGAGGGAAAGTTATTTATGTTTCTCTGTTTATATTTTATGAGGTAATTTTGCCTATTTCTTTCTAATGTTGTGTGTGCATTTGAAAACTAAATGTGATCCTTCAGTCAGGTGTGCCCCATATCCATGTACTGAGGTCAGTATTGGTTAATATGTTGCGTAATCTGAGGTCCAAATTTGTTTAACCATCTATTGTTAAATATGCATCTTCACTTTTAGAACATGATTTACAGCTGAGTGGTTGAAAAGTATGACACTGGCATAGTAATAGGCAGTGCCACCACCAGAGTTGTGGAAACATTAAGGGGAATGTTCTCCTCCCATATTAGATTTATTTTTTTAACTTGTTTATATTAAAAAAATAAAAAATTCCAAAAGTACGACTACCCAACTAACTATTGACCTTTACAGCAGTACAGAGAAGACAAGGGAACTACAATCTAATAGTTACAAAATAAGAATTTGTAGTTCAGTGGTTTTTAAACCTTGTTGGGGACGGTTGTTCTCAGCAACAACAGGCTTGCAAAAATTTAAGGTTTCAGGTGCCCTGGCCATACTAAATCTTGCCCCTTTGCCCCCCCCCCCTTTAAATGAAATTCTGTGGTTATAACAATGCAAAAACATATTTTAATAAGTGAGTCAATGATTGTGATGAACACGTCAGTTCTGAAATTTTCTCTTTCATCAAGGTTTACTTCTGTTACATGAACTTCATGTTTACGGATCCTTGGGTAGATTGGAGTTTCACAGCCACTAAGTTTCAATGCTGCTTCCGCAAACTGTTCAAACCCATCTCTTTTATCTTGCAAATAGGTATGCAGGGTCAGAATTGCTTTATTTGCTTTGAACAAATGAAGAGTTTTCTCCTGGAGGAGTTTAATCAGTCTTTCCAGAACAGACAGAAGAGCTGTTTCGTATTTCTTTAGGTTCTCAAGAACCTGATTCTCCAAAGGAGTAGCTGGTTTTTGCATTGAGTCTTGTGACAAATACTTCAGAGCCTTTCCTATGTCTTCAAAATGGAGCACTAAAGCTGTGACTGCATCAGCTCTGGCCNTTGTGACAAATACTTCAGAGCCTTTCCTATGTCTTCAAAATGGAGCACTAAAGCTGTGACTGCATCAGCTCTGGCCGACCAGCGAGTTTCTAATAACTTTTTCACTACAGACGTTTTGTTAAAGGATAGCTTTAAATACAGTCCATCTATGAGTCGAAGCCGAGAAAAATGAGTAAAGCTCTTGAACGAAAGCAAAAAACAGTACAGCCTCAGTACAGCAATCTGCGGCAGCAGAGCCCTTAAGATTTAAGGAATGGGCATCACAAGGAACATAACGTGCCAAAGGATTATGGGTTTTAATTCNGCAGCAGAGCCCTTAAGATTTAAGGAATGGGCATCACAAGGAACATAACGTGCCAAAGGATTATGGGTTTTAATTCTTGCTTGGAGCCCTGAGTAGGTTCCTGCCATGTTAGACGCATTGTCGTTATTCTGTCCTCGACAGTGTGTAATTTCTAACCCTAAATCACTCTGATATTTCACAACAGCTTCTTCTAAAGAACTTGCAGCATGTGACACATCAGGTAGTAGTTTTAGCAGTTGTTCCTTTGGTACAGATTCAGAAAGTGAGACATAACGAAAAGCTACAGCCAGTTGATCAATGTGAGAGCAGTCAGGTGTGGAATCTACGATAAGAGAGTAGTAACAAGAAAGTTTTAACCTCTCATAACATTTTTTTCCAAGACAAGTTTACCCATAATTTTAATAACATCATCGCAGATCTCGGAAGACATGTAGGAAACATTTCCACTGCCTTTATTAGCAAATTTTTATATATATGTTGTGCAATAAATGGCTCATACTTGCTTATTAGTTCAGGGCATCCCAGATATAGTCAATTTTTGGTTGAACCTATTTCCTCATCTTTCCTAAAAGGATAACCTCTTACTGAAAAGAAACATACCACAGAGAAAATTCTTGTTAACACATCACGCCAGTACTTCACTTCCTTTTCGTACTATGTGTTAAGCAGTGTCTTAATGTTTTTGGCTTCTTTTCTCCTGGTTACTAACATAAGCATGTTGTTTTGGTGATCTCTAGATTGCTTGTGTCAGTCAACTAAGTCAACTTGTTCAACTAAGTTACTATGCTGCCAATCATTAAATCCTTGTGAAAAACTTGTCGCTTTGCTAATTGGTGGGAACAAAAGTCATTTCCGGTGGATTCAGAGTATAAAAGCCAGTCTCTCACGCACATCTCACCATTTGACGGTTTTACAGAAAATAATTCTATTGAAATATTAGGTTTTTTTTTTTTTTTTTTTTCGTGTTAACACTCAGAATTAGAAAAATTAATATGTAAACTTTGTTGTGGGGGATTTCTCTGCATCTTTTCAACTTCTGTAACATTCCTAATGTCCCAAGTGGCTGGGTCTTCTAACAGAAATGTTCTACGTCTGTGTAATGTGAAATGTTCACTGTCACTGTGAACACTAACATGTTTCCGACTCTCTTTCTCAAAGTCTAAAACACTTTTTGGAACAAGTTTGCATTCATCACTCTATAACGTACCTTGAGTAGCTGAAGAAATATTTGAATGATAAGAAAGTTCATCTTGGTCCTCACTTTTATAAGTTGATGTGTTTCAGCAGTACTAAAACACAAGTCTATTTTAGGAACTTTTTNTTCATCTTGGTCCTCACTTTTATAAGTTGATGTGTTTCAGCAGTACTAAAACACAAGTCTATTTTAGGAACTTTTCTACAACTTCAGCTTGACCATGTTGCTTTTTGCTCACCCTCTTCCCGAATTCGGTTCCACTTGGTTTTTTGATCATTNTACAACTTCAGCTTGACCATGTTGCTTTTTGCTCACCCTCTTCCCGAATTCGGTTCCACTTGGTTTTTTGATCATTCTGAAAGCAATAACAGAATAGTTAAAAAGAACACTTTACTTCAAACGCTATATTTAACGGAGGATAAATCTCAAACTTGAAACAAACGGAACACAGAAACTACTTTAAAAAAGACAAGCAAAATACAATATGGCTAAGTCCTGCCTCACGTCATGCTACAGGACTAACTCAAAAGCAAGTATACTTACATGCAACATGAAAACCAAATGGCACCTGAACAGAAATGTTATGAGCGTTGCAGNAACTCAAAAGCAAGTATACTTACATGCAACATGAAAACCAAATGGCACCTGAACAGAAATGTTATGAGCGTTGCAGCACGAGACATTTCCACATTTACGAAGAATGACGAGTATAGTAACTTACATGCTGACTGGAGATGACTGAATGAAGCTACNGAGACATTTCCACATTTACGAAGAATGACGAGTATAGTAACTTACATGCTGACTGGAGATGACTGAATGAAGCTACTATAAAATGCACAATTACTTATACTAACTCAGCGCATGGATTGAAACACGAATAAAGTTCGTAGCGCTTGAACATGGTGTTGCTATACAATTCTGACCTTTAAAATAATTAATACAAAAAATCCTTACTACTGAAGTAAACCTGAATACAATTCTAAAAGTGTAAAAATACAGCAATTATAATTATATTAAGATTCCATACTCGAAAACATATTACAGACATGATAATTAATTAAACATTAACTCGTCAAAAATTATGTCAGTCTCGATGGCCACCAGAGGCACTGAAAGTACAGTACATACTGTGCTGGTCACAAGTCTATGCCTTGATTTAGATGGTGTTCTGTCTATGGTGCATTCAAATCTGAGATGTAAAATGTTCCAACTGTCAATATACTTGAAGTTAATAGGATCATGGTGCTGCTAGACTTCGAAAAGGTATGTGAATATTTATGAATCGGTAGAAGGCAACTTTCAGATTCACGTAAATTAAACGGTGTTGTGAACCCGAGGATGTTCATTCCTAAGTAGGTGTTGAACTCCATTATACTGGCCACTCATTACATTTGCACTGTAATAGCACTGCGCCACACAAACCAGATTAAATATGCCCTATTCTTTCCAGTTTTCAACCATTGTATTATGCAATCTGGAGTCACCAAGATCCTTTAACATTACAGAACAAAAACTTTTTGTGTACTTTATCTTCAAAAATTTAATGCACACAAATACTGAACCATTTTGTCTTGCTTACTTCTCTAGCTTCATCTGCAATAACAGAGAAGTAAAAGTAAAAATATCTNTGCAATAACAGAGAAGTAAAAGTAAAAATATCTCTTCATGTCTGTCAAAATTGTAGTCCTTACAACTGTTGCAATGGATTCTAAAATTTCATTCTGAGGTAAGGCAGGTATATAATGTTGTCGGACTCTTCCAGAGTCCCTAATTCCTAGCCCAGTCCCGCCCACTACCAGTAGTATTACGTGTGAGAGTGCGGGAAGTGCGTGTCTTGGGGGCATGACTGTCGGCCAGCCGGAGGCACGGTCATGACGTTCTTGGAGAACTGTACTCTCGAAACTCTCAGGTTCAGTGAGGAAAACTAAATGTCACGTAGAACTAAACTGGCAGGGAAATTATGTATGAATAATTATTAGAAAGGGAGTGCTGTGTCTTGTTGTGTTTTGTCTTGTGCACTCTGTGATTGGGTATTAGTAGTTACCGGACATCGGGAGTGTCACCTTCCAGTGGCCATGTTGTGGCAGTCCTGATAGGGAAGCAACCGGAGACCACCCTGACAATGATCACAGAGCTGGTTTGGGAGGAACTAAGACTGTTCCTGCGTACTTTCCAGGACATGACGTTAAAGATGTACATGCTGTAAGCATCGACGGATCCAGCTTGGGAAGCAACTGGAGACTGCCCTGACAATGATCACAGAGCTGGTTTGGGAAGAACTAAGACTGTTCCTGTGTACTTTCCAGGACATGACGTTAAAGATGTACATGCAGTAAGCTGCGGCAACGGAGAAGAGCCTCCGTGGGTGGTGGTACCAGAGCCAGAGACGGGTCAGTTGGGAACAGGCAGAGGCTAGACGTACACCCGACAACCCGAGACGACCGCAGCGGGGAACAAACCCCTGATCCATCAAGGCCACCACACACGATGCAGCAGATTGACCTCCCAGGTGCCGGTTCTGCCCGACCAAGGAATACCACTGGCACTGAGTGTGTCCCAACCGCCCTCAGCAGAACAGCTAGATGGGAAACTTTGANGGGCATACACGACCTTGATCCATCCTTAAGACACAGGTGAGGCGGCAGAGGTACACCAGTTGACAAGCGGATCGCCGAGGCTGATGAGTGTCGTGGTGGAGGTACAAGGACAGACGACTGTGGCCCTCGTAGACACGGGGGTGAGTCATGTATTCATTCACCCATAACTGGTGGCGAGACTGGTGCGACTCCTTCTGGGGATGGTGAGACTGGCCACCCAAGATGAGGGACAGGTGGTGGGCCAGATGGACGTGGAAGTGCGGGTACGTGGACTGACGACTCGAGCAACGGCGATGGAGCGATCCAATGCCGACCACCCAAGCCAGGGGAACACTGCAAGACCTACGCACCCAGGGAGGCACACGAGGCGGTACTAACATTTTTTCACGACCACAATTTGGCAGGGCACCTCAAGGTGGAGCAGACCAAACGAGCGATTGCCAAATACTTCCACTGGCTCGACCTAACACAAACGGTGAAGGAATACATATGGGATTGCCAGGCGTGCCAACAACGCAAAGCTCGGAGAGGTAACAGGGTAGCACAGCACCTGCGATGCCCTACCAAACCATTCCAATCGATAGCCCTCAACCTGATGGGCCCACGCCCCAGAAGAGTGAAAGGGACGAGGTTCTTGGTGGTAGTAATGGATGATTGCACAAAATGGGTGGAAACGTACCCGGTAACCAATACGCAGGCCAGCACCATTGGGGCAATCCTGGAACAAGAGTTCTTCCCATGCTGAAGCTACCTGCAGGAGATGTTGTCTTACAATGGGACCCAGTTTATGAGGAAGAAGTGGAAAGAGTTATGTGACAAATGGTAGGTGAAGCACCGGACTAAGTCGACCTACCACTCACGGGTGAACCCCACAGAAAGAAAGAACCAGGATGTTAAGGTGCAGCTGAGAATCTCTGCCTCCATGGAGACCACATGGATTGGGAAGACCAGCTACCCAATATCCTCTACTGCTTGAGGTGGAGGAGGAACAAAGCTAAGGGGAAAGACCCCGCCCGAATTAGTCATCGGGAGGAACCTGATCCTACCGGGGGAGAGGTGAGTGAATGGAGGGGTTGGAGAACTGGGGGCGATTGAGGAGAGAGCAGGCTAGACTTGGAGGAGGTAAATGCACAGCAGG
The DNA here is from genome assembly GCA_002778355.1 of Clitarchus hookeri. Lineage (NCBI taxonomy): Eukaryota > Metazoa > Arthropoda > Insecta > Phasmatodea > Phasmatidae > Clitarchus > Clitarchus hookeri. Next base: position 481,579 of record NQII01000349.1, read on the forward strand.
CACGATACGCAGAACGCATCATGCCCACAACGGGGAGACCCCCAACAATGCTAAGGTCTGTGGATTGGGTGCAAGTATGCGTGAGACTGCTGTCGTTGGTGCCGAGGAACTACTGTGCGGGACTAGGGCCAAGGTGGTCGGCGCAGAGTCGGGTGCAACCCCAGGTGGGAAGGCAGGTTTGCTTAGTGATGGGCTTGAAAGGAAAGCTAAGCAAACACCACAGGGACACACNCAACCCCAGGTGGGAAGGCAGGTTTGCTTAGTGATGGGCTTGAAAGGAAAGCTAAGCAAACACCACAGGGACACACTCAGGGTGGCCCAGGGCGAACCCAGGGAAGACCTGGACACCAACAACACCACCCAAACGCCGGCAGGAGAGGCCGTGGTGAAGGAACCAAATGAGTGTGGCACCATCGATCCTGATGACACTCCTTCTAGAGAGGCGCTCTTCCGGGGTGTTTTACGCCCTAAACATCCGACGACGCCAAGGGGAATGCCCCTCCGGGGCTTTGCTCAAAGGGGGAGATGACGGTCTGGGGAGTCCCGAGACAGCTGTTCCTTGCAGAGCCGACCAGGGATAAGGAGTCGGCTGCAGGGACAACCCCAGTGGTAAAGGAACCAGAGGAAGGACCAGCACAGCAGACGAGGAGGAACTGGTGATACGACCCCTCCCTGGGTGACGACACCTGCACCACCTGGGTGGAGGAGTTCGAGGAACCCGAGAAGGCCCCATTTCAGGGTTTCCGCCGGTGGGAAGCAGCGACCCCGGGTACCCTGGTACAGCCGCCCCTGACTGAGCCCAAGGCGGGGTCGACCCTGGTGATAGAGAAACCCTGGGAGATGGAGGAGGTAGCCACGGCAGCCAACAGAGCAGGGCTGGGGAAACTGCGTCTGCCTGGCTGACCGCGCCACCTCCGGCTGGGTGGTGGAGCCAGACAGGGAGCTAGTACAACGGCGGGGGTCGAGATGCCGCTGCCAGAACCAATGGAGGCACCCCTGTTTGGCATGCAATGGACCACAATAGCCCAGGAGGATTCCCCAACCAGTCACAGAGATGGGGGAACTGACGGCCCAGCCGGGCAGCACGCAAGGTATAGAGTGCCCCACTAACACCGGCCTGCAGGTAAGCACCTCGACGAGGTATACTCGCAGTCTATGCAGCAGGGTAGTCTGGTCCCGCACCCACGATGCCGCAGACAATCACCAGATGGGCAGGACTTGGCTAAGCAGGTAAAGGGGGGGAGGGGGTCGGATCCTTCCAGGGCCCCTAATTCCTAGCCCAGTCCCAGCAACACTCGGAGAACACACGACAGTAGTGTGTATTTGTGTGTGTGTCTGGCAGCATGACCGTCAGCCAGCCGGAGGCTGGAGGCACAGCCATGACGTCACTGGAGAACCATACTCTCAAACCCCTCAGTTTCAGTGAGGAAAACTGAATGTCACATAGAACTAAACAGGCAGGGAAATTATGTATGAATAATTATTAGAAAGTGATTGCTGTTTCTTGTTGTGTTTTATCTTGTGTACTCTGTGATTGGGTATTAGTAGTTATCCGACGTTGGCAGGTTTGCCTCCTGGTGGCCATGTTGTGGCAGTCCTGATCGGGTCATGACCAATGACTAGTGTGTTGCACAGGGCCCGCAATTCTTGTCAAACTGAGCNGTTGTGGCAGTCCTGATCGGGTCATGACCAATGACTAGTGTGTTGCACAGGGCCCGCAATTCTTGTCAAACTGAGCTGTACTTTATTAAATGGTTTTCGGACCTTTTATTATCGACTTTATTACATTTTGGGCACGCTTTCACGACTGCTACTTAAGGTTAAGGGTAATCTGTATTTCTGTAGGGGTATTTCTGTCGGCACCACGTGGTGAACGTGTTGATTGTTTTATGATAATTGCTATGCACGATCTAGGTCAAGAGACTGGTATGGCTGACTAAAGGACCAAGCGAAATTTACCATGTGGTGATTTTTATGTGTAGTGCTTTGAGGACGGAGCTAATAAAGTCCTGTAATCATCATATTCCATGTCAGTATTTCATTGTTTCCGAAACTATCCAGGCGTGCGGTGTGGCCTACAACAGTGCAAAAAATATCAGTGTGTGCGTAGCCACCAGTATAGGAGAGTTGCGGTCGCTTAGGCCTTGCCGGCCGTAATATGAGCTAGAGAAATATCCCTGCAGATCTCAGGCAGACTCCGCAAGCAGCTGGCATAGGGCATTTCAAACTAAATTCAATTGCAGTCAGCGAGGGCCTGTTTACCGGGGTTCGCATCCCCCAGAAGGCAACACTAATTTGCATTTCATGTCATAAAGTGCAACAATGGGGTTTGTAAGCTTTGGTGAAAATCATCATATTTTAAAATCTATTGAATTTCTAAAAAAAAAAATTTATGATTTTGACTATTTGCATTTTTTTGCAATGACCTCTTTGAGCTATGTCCTGCTGAGCTGTTAGTAAAAGAATGTCAACTCACCTCACCAAGTATCTAAGTATCTAAGTATCTCTGCATCTTTTTATGTCCTCTGAGTTCGCATTTACCTGCTGTTTAGCTACAGTTCTGGAAGTCTGGGTGGCACAGAAATTGAACCATTGTTCTGCTGCTTTGAGATGGGATTCTGTCGCTTTTTTAATGTACGTTTACAGTTGTGGGACCTACTGCGAACAAAAGCACTGTCACGTGATACGTTGTATTCTAACCATGAGAATAGATTATACCAGGTTTTTGAAAAAGATCTTTTTTGCTTTCCAAATACTCTTGGAAGGAAAATCACTTTTATAATCCATTCACAGTATCTTCGATACTTTTGAAAAGAACCTTTGAAAAATCACCCTAGGAGTTACATGTTCAATTGGTTATAAAAAAATTGTATATGGAAAAAGGTTTTGTCTTGCTTTTAGCACTGAAGCACTATATAAATTGGTTGTTTTAAGTTTTAAGTATATTTTTTCAATAAATTATAATAATTTGTTAAAAGTCCGTACGAATTAACAACGGATTTTGAAGGGACATGTTGGTTATAGCTGAAAAGAAATAGTTTGTAGGTTAAATATTAAAATGTATAAATTTAATGCCGTAATTTTAAAGTTAATATTGCTAAACTATAAATTAACATTTTCACGTAGCACTCGTGGGTAAAGATTTCACTGTTATTAATTGAAATTAAATAAATCTCAGTGTCTGTCCAGCGGACTCATACACTCCATCTTGTCCGTTTGGGCACGTTTTTTTCAGAAGTATAACCACGCCATATTGGATATTGGAGAGACTGAATTGTGGTTATAAAACTGATGTAACAATTTCTTTCTACTTATAAGATAATTCTAGGTTAAGATGTAATTTTAGTATTAGCGTTGTTATTTCTGCAGTTTATCTTTGTAAGTTTTAAATAAACGTGCAAAATATAGAAAGGCATTTGAATATTTCCGTTACGTAATTCCCTTCGCAATCCTTAACAGAAAAACATATTTTAAAAGAATGAAAAGGAATCGATTTTTGGTCAAAAACTGATAATCGATTATTTTCGAAAGCTTTTTGTGGAGCATAAGAGATAGCAGCACATTAGCGTTGGCTTACACGTATTTCTCTTATATCGTCTTTGCGCCTCATGTAGTGTTGTTTTGATGTTGTGGCAGTGAAGTGAGACAGTTTCTTGACGGAAAAGCGATGTACCTACACCGCAGGTTTCAAAATGAAAGTAATTTTGTTTGCTGAAGAGTTTGGAAATTGAGCCGCGGGCCGTGAATTCGTAGTAAATGAAACGTTAGTGCGGGGCTGGAGGAATTTTTCTCACTTATAAGTCGCACCCCAAGTTTTCAATAAATTTTTTTTTAAATAAAATGTGCCACTTATATGCGATAAAATACGGTACCATTTATCACAGTGAAATCTTTAACCTGAGTGCTACTTCCAAAAGTTTATTATGTAAAATTTAACTTTTTCCTTACAGCAAATATGTAAATAAATCTTAATACAATAAGTAAACTTTAATTAAATTATATAATTAACAGTTCCGATATATACTTCAATCTACCTTTTTGTATGTATTACAACATTTCGCTAAATTGATTAGCATTTTTTAGACATTTAGAGAATTTTATTAAAGTATATGACAGTTGAGATTACATGGCATTGTTTCTCTTCAAAAATAAATTTTGGTAGTTCCCACATGGACACTGTTAATAAAATATTTGACAGTTCCCACAAGGCACTGTTTGTTTACAAAATATTTGACAGTTCCCACATGGCACTGTTTACAAAACGTTTGACAGGTGTCACATGGCAATGTTTTGAATACATACTGTGGAAGGATACATAATCGGCTCCCTGAAAGTAGATCTTTAGCAGGGCTTCAGAAAATCTTGAAGTTACCGTGAATACATTATAGCAGGTTATTTTGTTATCTCTGTCTTAAAGGACAGATCACAAGATTCTTATTCTCGATTGACACTATGAATAACTGGTCCACAATTTTTCGGCACATTTGTTTCTGCTTGTTTATTTACATCTCCACCACTGCAGTCACTCGGGTCATTCACAGTTCTTGCTTCTGTTAAAGTTTGAGATGTCTCAATTTCTTCAACTTAACCACAAAACGGTCAATATTAACATAAATTAAAATGAAACAATAATTACAAGGCAAGTATACACAAAACTTTAATAACGTACATCTTTAAAGAGGTGATTTCTCAACAGTACAGCAAAGATGATTTAACCAAAACAAACCAACTTGCATACTAAAATTTCAGCTCATTCCATGGGAATCTTTTATAGAGAGAAGTCGATTACCTTGTATGTTATTAAAAACCTTTGGAAGACTAACTGCTAAGGCAGTATTAAGTGTCTAAAAGCTCATTATCTTAAGTTAGCACACTATTCAGTTACAATTAAAGAAATTCAAAATATGTTCTCTTGATAAATATTATCTCTCACAAAACATCATACATCAAAAACACAATTTGAAATGAAACTGTGCAGCTACTAGAGAAGGTTTAGCAAGGTAAACAACTACGCAACATTATCTTTTTTCTCTGGCATTGCATCTCTGCGAGCTCGAGTAAATTCATTGTTCTCAGAAATTGATCTGGCTTCGCGCAGAGCACAACCCAGCTGCACATAAAAATAGCACCACTGATAATCAGTGAAATCCGAGAGTATTCGGTGTGGCACCCATAAACAGCTACAAAAAACATTTGGCAGTGAATACATTCACTCAGAACAGGTTTAACATTGTCTGTAGCACATGTTGACCTACTTTCTGTTGAAATAGAAAGAATTTGCAATGTAGGCTCACCAGTATCACATTCTTATTCAAATTGTATATTTTTGTGTATCACAATTTTCTCTGCGATGTGGAGTGATTTGAGTGAGGGGGGAGCCTTTGAGAAAATTTAGAGGTGCCTGAGCCCTCCCAAATAAGGCCTAGTAACACCACTGATGTTCTGAATCAACTAAATATTCTGGGAAGTAGTTAATCTTGCGCCCAAAATAATTTCAGACACCAACATAAAAAAAAAAAAATACTCTACTAAAGGTGTGATGGTTATAAAAGAGAACAAATATTGCTGAATGTATTTGATTTCTTTATTACTTTCTAATTCAATATCTCTGTCTACCATTGTCTGGCCAGTCATCAACGTTACCTTATTGGAGTTTATGCTATCAAGTGCTAGTGGTGTCAACATTACTCTCCTTGCATATCCCTTTCTCAGTGACAGTACAATACACAGCATCACTTGTTAACAATACAATAACAAATACACTACACATTTTCAGGCATAATACAACACAAAATTGTGTTTTATAGTTCAATAAAAAATATACTAAATCATTTAATTACAGTGCAAGATTCCATCTACTTGTCTTATTTTTAAAACAAAACAAAAAAAAAATTTTTTATTGATGACGATTTAACAAATGGGTATGTCACAATTTCCACACATCCATTTCTACTATCCTATGTACATGGTCTCGCCATAGGTTCATTATCAACTTACACTAATAATACACACTTTCGAGCTAGCAACTTGTAATCTGAACTACTATACCACTTGGGAGGGTTCACAGTTTTGCCATACCTTGTTTTTGAGACAGAATCATTACAGTCATTGGCAAATGTATTGCCTACCACATTATAATCCTACCCCTCTGCAGTTACATGTTCATTTCTTAAGTTTCTTACATTTACATCACACTACTGCTCTGTAAAACCACTAAAATCATCTGTAAGTGAAACCTCAGCATCACTAGAATTGTGAGTAACAAGCTGTGGATTCCTATTTCTTTCATGATTAGCAGAGGCAAGATTTATTCTATTCAGGTTGGGAACAAAATGAGATTCCTTATGGGAGAGTTTGGCATAGGAAAAATTTCCACTGCAAAGTGTGCTGGCGTTCCAGAGAGGTCGCTTTTAAGCTGGCGGTAAATGAATGAATTCTGTTTATTTGCATGTATAAGTTTGTGTTTGACCCAAATTGTAGTCTATACTTGCCTCATTCAAAATATCAAGTATTACCTTTATTCTATAACCATTTTTCCACACTTCAATGGTGTTTATAAGAGTAAACTATAAAAGTATGAATTTGTGTTGGCATTGACCAACAAGCTTAGTTTAGTAAAAAAAAATTTAAACTTAAAAGTAAAGTAAATAATTAGAAAGATAATAAATTATATTTATTTAGCAGAGTTAAGGTATTATGCCTTATTTTACACTGAACCATTTTCTATAATTAACGTTCCCTATTACATTTTATAAAATCTAGTTTTTCAAATATTCTGTCACATTTAGATAAACTACTTGTGTAATCCAATGTTTTGCAAAATCCTTTCCGACAGAATATTAAACATTATGTGAAACATATTTCATAACACTTCCACTTCTAGTACAAGAACAAAATTAATTATGTACATAGATTCTAACAAAGGAAGACGAAACAGCCAATCACTTGTGGCTTTGTATCTAAGCGAAACTCTCTTTTGCGATTACAGCACCAACAGTTTATTCAATATTTAAGAGAGGTACATAGTTTTACTTTGACATATAAGTGTCTTACTATATAAAATTACATTCTCCTAAGATTAGCAAAGTTAATTTTTAATTACATCAGTAGGAGGGGCCTCCCCCTCAAGCTCATTTCTTGACCCAAGAAACTTCCCTGGGCTGGTGCAGTGAGAAATGGTTAACCTTCCCCTCCTCCTGGTTCGGCATAAAGACATTCTATTAGCCATGGTTTATCCCCTTTGACTTATCCATAGACTTGAAATAGCTTCATCAAAATTTATGTACATATGATCATTTAAATTACCTTGCATCGTCTACTAACAATATATGGAGTACATTAAAATTTTAATCACGTTTTATTTTTAATACAATATAGCTTAGTGTCTTTTGTAGGGGGTTTTTTTTTTATAGACTTTGGCCAGTTTTGATTTCAGATGTCCTTCTGCAAGTGCCAGTGGATGATCTTAATGTCAACTGGGTATTCTTGTTTACTCTCAAGCCATTTTGTAGGACTTACAGTTCAGAAACAGCATTGTTACTTGAAATTGGTACTTGTGGCTTAAGTACTATTCATGGCTCCTTCAAGACAGGAATTCATTAGGTGGCTTGAAAACTCTTATCAATGCAGAACATGTTATTAAAATGTTACCCTTTCTGTAAAAATTTTTAATGAAGTCAGAATCTCCTCAGAGTTCTTGTGTCAAGGAAACACTGGAAGACAAGCTCCTGGATGCCAAAATTATTATTCTTACATACACAAGCAAACATTTTATAACTGTCATAACATGGCTCACTAGAATCTGCCGTAAAACAGGGTTCTCGTAAAACACCAAACAGCAAGTNAAATTGGTACTTGTGGCTTAAGTACTATTCATGGCTCCTTCAAGACAGGAATTCATTAGGTGGCTTGAAAACTCTATGCAGAACATGTTATTAAAATGTTACCCTTTCTGTAAAAATTTTTAATGAAGTCAGAATCTCCTCAGAGTTCTTGTGTCAAGGAAACACTGGAAGACAAGCTCCTGGATGCCAAAATTATTATTCTTACATACACAAGCAAAAATTTTATAACTGTCATAACATGGCTCACTAGAATCTGCCGTAAAACAGGGTTCTCGTAAAACATCAAACAGCAAGTTGCATCTCACGCCAACTCCAACACCACAAGCCTGTCCCTTTTCCCACATGGCAAGCAAAAGAAATTTATAAACAGCTGTCTTCAGGATGCAGAAAAATATTTCAACTACAACATCATCTCGTATGAAAATTGAAAAGGAAGAGATCCTCTTGAAATTCAGCCATGTTAATAATTTAATTTGTAAAGAAGCTGCAGAAAAAGTTCACTGAAATTCATTGGATGGTTACGTGGACAGATCTACAGGAACTTAGTGGAAAATGAGTTGCCCATCCTGCTTGAGAGTATCCCATTACATTACTTATGAGCAGCATGGTTTATGGATAATGATGCATTGACCACTTTCAGCCACATAGTACGCATGTAACCGGACTCTACTTACCACGTAGAGTGGATCAGATCTGAGGGACCAATTCCATGGTCCGCCCAACTGCCTTGCCTAAATCTCATTGATTTTTACTTATTGAGTTATGTAAAAGCATTGGTTTACAGCAATCCTGTTGCTAGTGTTGATTATCCTATGGCAATTTGCATTTCGGATGCATTCACACACATTTGTGTCAACAATGATGTGTTTATAAGGGTGAGATCATCTATTGAAATGCATCTATAAGGCTGTGATTATTCAGATGGTGCACATTTTGAACATTTCCTGTTGACAACACCCACTGTGAATAATGTACCATCAGGGCAGCCCAGGCGATTTTGGGGGTTTGGGGCAAAGCTATTTTTGGGGCCCTAATTGGACATGACATTACATACTTATATTACCAATGTTTTTTTTATAGTCTACATTACCTATAGAAAGCAGTATGCTTGGAAACAGGTTTACCAATTGCTGTCTAGCTAATGAATGTGTTTATGTTTTATAAGAAAATTTGGTATCCTGCTTACATTAAACTATCATGAACAACTGGATATACAGTAGAATCCCGATAATTCGTATTGTCAAGGGACTGAATGTTAAATATGAATTATCGAGATATTCAAATTAGCGGGATTACCAATAATCGGGAGCAAAAAAAGAAAAAAACGTAACGAGATTAATGCAAATTTGCATTAATATGTAATGATAAACACATTGCTACATATTATGTATACATATGTATATATAAATAAATAATTACATCAATAAAAACACATTAAAAAATTTATGTTTAAAAAAAATCTGTAATTTTCTTTTGGTGCAAGCCTTGCAGATGTGTATTGTCGATGGCTTTGTCAAGCATGTTCAAAGCAGAAAATACTTCATCGCCAACGTCTGATTTCGCTAAGAAATAGCGCACGTTGTTGATGTATTGTTTAGCCACTTTAGGTGTAATTGTCGGCACATCATCTTCGTCATCACCTTCACCATCAATGTCCTGAGATGGAGCCACAAATTCGTCATCAGTTAGAATCCCCGCTACCGCTAGGCCTTCGTCAAAATGGACGAAATCTTCAAACGTTATAGAATATCTTCATTTAGAGGAAGACTATTCTAATTCACAGGGCATTGTAACTCTTGTTCAGAAACTGCTGATGAAAGTTCCACCTTCGTGAATCCACAAGCACAAAAACAGTTTTTTATTGTGCTTTCGCTAAGACTTTGCCACGCCTTGTGAACAATGTTCACGGCTGAAAATAAGGTTATTTTATGATCCTTCCTATCCTCGATTCTTTCAAGGAGTTGCATCACTACTTCCTTGCGGTAAAAGGTTTTGAACGTTTTAATTATACCCTGGTCTAGAGGCTGCAGCTTAGAAGTAGTGTTGGCAGGCAAAAACACAACATTAACATGACTGAGCGGTGGGGTATTGTTGTGAGCCGTACAATTATCCATGAAAAGTAGAATTTTTCGCTGCCTTTTCTCCATATCATCATTCACTAATCGTATCCATTTCTTGAATAATTCGCCCGTCATCCATGCTTTTTTATTTGCACGATAGGTCATCGGAAAAGTTTTTATGTTTTTAAAACATCTTGGTTTGGCTGATTTGCCTATCATGAGCGGTCTCAATTTCTCAGATCCGTCCATGTTGGCGGCCAACAATATGGTTACACATTCTTTACTATTTTTTCCGCCATGACACTTTTCTTCCTTAAAACACATTGATCGGTCGGGGAGACACTTATAAAATAACCCCGTCTCATCGGCATTAAAAATGTTGTTGGGCTCATAAGAATCGATTATTTCTCCCAAATCCTCTTTCCACTCAGAACAAACGTCGGCCGATACACTCGCACTTTCCCCACTAAGCTTCTTAAATTTTATGCTGTCCCTTTTTTTAAACCTATCAAACCAGCCATCACTCGCACGAAAGTCTTTAATTCCCATTTTTTCTGCGAAATCTTTTGCTTTTTCTCTTAAAATGTTTCCTCCAACTGGTACATTCGAATTCCGTGCTTGCGCAAACTACTTTTTTTTAATTCTCTTCTAGTTGTGGATACTCGCCAGTCTTAAAGCGCTTTACTTTGCTTTCCGATGTCTGGGAGGCGATTTTGTCCTTGTTCTTCAGAATTGATGTTATTGTGGAAGGAGGAACGTTATAACGTTTGGACACGTAAATTTGTTTATCACCACCGGCCACGGCGTTAATGATTTCTTTTTTTTCTCTAAAGGAAAGACACTTATTAGCTATTTTCGGAGGCATGGCTAAGACCGAACTGACTAACTTTTCACTCGCTCTGCTCCTTCCTACCCTCTCATAACCGTAGACCGGACAGCAAGGCGCCTCTTAGTTCTGGGAATCACAAACACATCGTCTCACAGTCTACTCTGCGTCATTACCTGCCCTTCAAACCCTCCTACGTCCCTCAGTACCCATCCAGTCTTTTTTACCCTACCCGAATTGCATAAATCTAGAGCTGGTGTACAGTCTAGGGTTAAAAACATTACGAGTTAACGAGATTTTAAATTTGGAAATAAAAATTACAAGACGTTTTAATTGAGCTTGAGCACCAAAATAAATTTGTATTATCGAGGGGACCGGAGTGCATTGTTTTTTTTACGAATTAAAGGGATTTTCAAGGGACCGGCAGTTTTGTACAAATAATCGGGATGCAAAATANTGCATTGTTTTTTTTACGAATTAAAGGGATTTTCAAGGGACCGGCAGTTTTGTACAAATAATCGGGATGCAAAATATCGGGATTTTACTGTATTTTCATTGCCAATAAATTTTTTATAATAGTTTAATTGAATTTCACGTTTTTCTGATATGCATAATTAAAGAGGTTTCTTTAATAAGGAAGAAAAATCCCAGCCATAATTAAGTAAATATAACTGGCACAATGCTTAGCGACTGTTAATCAAGGGTAGTGATAACATTCATCACCTCTTCTCCATTACCTTTCATAGCATTATGACACTCAGATATTGCATGCACAATTTACTAATGCAGTTTTACTGGCCGGAACCTGCTAACCAGTGGATTTCAAGAGGACTGGTCGGTGCCGTACCGTGCTGTGCAGGACCAAGCTGATCAAGCGAGTTTACGGTTTTTAACAAACTGGTGGCACTATACTTTCATTACCTAATGCTATCCACATAATTGTGTTTTTAATTGTACACGTTATTGTAAGAGTCTGTTTTGCATTGTTCAATTACAGTGACAGTAAATTATCAGGGTTGGGGAGAGACTCTTTAAGCCTTAAGGCTTGGAGAGAACCCTTGGCTTCAAGGGCCTGGAGCAAATGGCCCCATTTTCCTTTACAGGGCCTGCGGTAGGCCCTGTACATCATATATAGTCTATATGTGGTTTATTCACACTTTTTGAATTAAACTTTTGAAAAATCACCTTNTAGGCCCTGTACATCATATATAGTCTATATGTGGTTTATTCACACTTTTTGAATTAAACTTTTGAAAAATCACCTCAAGCATAACATACTTTGTTGTTCCCTAAATTTGCCATGTATCACAAGCGTTTTTACTATGTTAACATAAATACCTTATTTTTGGATAAATTAAACTTCTACTTTCGTTTAAGCTATAAATTATAATATTAAATTCATAATTAACATGAATAAAAAGAGGGAGAAAATGTGTGTTGGTAATATCTAGTAAGAAATATATGTTACACAATTTATTATTAAAGTGAATGCGCATGAATGTGGTGCACTGTCTCTTTGGTATNTGCGCATGAATGTGGTGCACTGTCTCTTTGGTATAATTTTCTACACTCAATTAAGATTTGTTTGCATGATGCAGAGGAATATCCTGTAAGTAGGACTTTAGCAGGGCTTCAGAAAATTTGGAAATAACTGTGAATAGACTAGCATGCTGGCATGTACAGTTAATCGGTTATAGGAAAGCCTTCTGGATTTGGAAGACAATTATTCGGAGGGGAAGTTAAATCGACCATGCGTGTTTTTTTCCTATCATTTATATATATATATATATATATACATACATATACACACTGAGGCGACAAAAGTCATGGGATACCTCCTAATATCGTGTCGGACCTCCTTTTGCCTGGCGAAGCTCAGCAACTCAACGTGGCATGGACTCAACAAGTCGTTGGAAGTCCCCGGCNTAGGCCCTGTACATCATATATAGTCTATATGTGGTTTATTCACACTTTTTGAATTAAACTTTTGAAAAATCACCTTAAGCATAACATACTTTGTTGTTCCCTAAATTTGCCATGTATCACAAGTGTTTTTACTATGTTAACATAAATACCTTATTTTTGGATAAATTAAACTTCTACTTTTGTTTAAGCTATAAATTATAATATTAAATTCATAATTAACATGAATAAAAAGAGGGAGAAAATGTGTGTTGGTAATATCTAGTAAGAAATATATGTTACACAATTTATTATTAAAGTGAATGCGCATGAATGTGGTGCACTGTCTCTTTGGTGTAATTTTCTACACTCAATTAAGATTTGTTTGCATGATGCAGAGGAATATCCTGTAAGTAGGACTTTAGCAGGGCTTCAGAAAATTTGGAAATAACTGTGAATAGACTAGCATGCTGGCATGTACAGTTAATCGGTTATAGGAAAGCCTTCTGGATTTGGAAGACAATTATTCGGAGGGGAAGTTAAATTGACCATGCGTGTTTTTTTCCTATCATTTATATATATATATACATACATATACACACTGAGGCGACAAAAGTCATGGGATACCTCCTAATATCGTCTCGGACCTCCTTTTGCCTGGCGAAGCTCAGCAACTCAACGTGGCATGGACTCAACAAGTCGTTGGAAGTCCCCGTCAGAAATATCGAGCCAAGCGGCCTCTATAGACGTCCATAATTGCGAAAGTGTTGCCGGTGCAGGATTCTGTGCACGAACTGACCTCTCAACGATGTCCCATAAATGTTCGATGGGATTCATGTCGGGCGAGCTTGGTGGCCAAATCATTCACTGGAATTGTCCAGAATGTTCTTCAAACCAATCGCGAACAATTGTGGCCCGGTGACATGGCGCATTGTCATCCATAAAAAGTCCATCGTTGTTTGGGTACATGAAGTCCATTAATGGCTGCAAGTGGTCTCCAAGTAGCTTAACATAACCCTTTCCAGTCAATGATCGGTTCAGTTGGACCAGAGGACCCAGTCCATTCCATGTAAAAACAGCCCACACCATTATGGAGCCACCACCAGCTTGCACAGTTCCTTGTTGACAACTTGGTTCCATGGATTCGTGGGGTCTGCGCCACACTTGAACCCTACTATCAGCAGTTCCCCCAGAGTATCTGGTAGAGGAAATTCAGTATTTTGTGGCATTGAAGCTTCTGGAACATTTGGAAATACCTGCAAGACCTGCTTGCAAACCCCTATCATGGCCCCCTCCTTAAGACAGATACGGTCAGATAAATTAATCAGCCTAACAAGCAAACGGTCTGATTTTGAAGAAATCAAAGTCCTTGTTAAATTGACACCATCTGGTAAAATGCCACCTTTCTGGGCTGGTTCGATTATGCCCAACCGCCTGACAAATTTTCCCTGGCATCTGCCTGGAATAACAATTTCTCTAGAAGCAGGGAGTTTAGTTGACTGATTACACATTACTAGGCAGCTCATTGGCAAAGATATATCTCGTCATGTTAACACTACCAACAAGGTATTACCTGCCCGTAACATCCCCAGTAGAGTATCGATACAGCACACCAGTTTATGTAATACAACAAAACCCAAAATGCATTTGTCCTCTATTTCTGCTGTGTAATTATCGTGCTCTATGTTAAGNGTTTATGTAATACAACAAAACCCAAAATGCATTTGTCCTCTATTTCTGCTGTGTAATTATCGTGCTCTATGTTAATGTTACTGAGTTGTAAGAGTATTGTTCTCTTTCCTCTGACTGGTGTGGTCTCACTCGTTGCTCTAGTTAAGTAGCAGTGATCCATGCTGTTATTGGACGATCACTGGGGGGAAGGCCCGAGAATGTCTGGTCTTACCACCTATAGTCCCCCCCCTGTGTCAATGACCATCTGACAACAAACATCATCTATGCTTCCCTCCACCAATATGGCATCCAAGTTCTGNGTTTATGTAATACAACAAAACCCAAAATGCATTTGTCCTCTATTTCTGCTGTGTAATTATCGTGCTCTATGTTAAGGTTACTGAGTTGTAAGAGTATTGTTCTCTTTCCTCTGACTGGTGTGGTCTCACTCGTTGCTCTAGTTAAGTAGCAGTGATCCATGCTGTTATTGGACGATCACTGGGGGGAAGGCCCGAGAATGTCTGGTCTTACCACCTATAGTCCCCCCCTGTGTCAATGACCATCTGACAACAAACATCATCTATGCTTCCCTCCACCAATATGGCATCCAAGTTCTGNCCCCCCCTGTGTCAATGACCATCTGACAACAAACATCATCTATGCTTCCCTCCACCAATATGGCATCCAAGTTCTGTTTCATTGAACACACCTGCAAAAACCTTGGGGGCCTTTCCTCCAGCAATCGGTGACCTTTGTCCCTCAAGACCAGTGCTTACAAGTTTCCCAAAGATATTGCACTCTTTCCTGCCCCTTGCTGCCTTCTCCCTGCTCGCTGCTGAGGACAGTTGGCTTTCAGGTGCCCCAGCTCTCCACATGACCAACATTCTGGCTGTTTGGATGGGGAGTGGCGAACCTTTATGGAGCAGATCCTGGAAACGATATCTTCCATGGTCATCAGCAATTCCTTCAGCGTCCTCTTGATGCTGTAGTCCTCCTCTTCGTTCAGTATCTTTGCCCGCACTGGACATCTGGGCACTGTTGCCTGCCTTACTGACTCTACCTCCAGTGCTCGGGCCAAGGCATCCTGCATGGTGTGAGGCACAGCCAAACGTACAGCTTGTCGCACCTCTGTGTTGGCAATAGCATTGACGAAGAAGCTGACTGCGATATCATGCGCCTCCTCAGGGCATCCCTCCAAAGTCCTGCCATAGTTCTTGCAGTAGTTCCCCTGGTCACTGGGTGCAGCTTCGCAGTTGGGCATGGTGGGCATGGNAAAGTCCTGCCATAGTTCTTGCAGTAGTTCCCCTGGTCACTGGGTGCAGCTTCGCAGTTGGGCATGGTGGGCATGGTGGGCATGTCTCAGGTATCTGTCGCCGGATCAAATCTCCAAGACTGTCACCAATATGGAGTACTCCANTGGGCATGGTGGGCATGTCTCAGGTATCTGTCGCCGGATCAAATCTCCAAGACTGTCACCAATATGGAGTACTCCAATCGATGTCATTCTGGCAGGGACCACAGTATGCTCAGTGCGGGTTCCCTCAGCACAGCCGCCGGGTAGAATGCCCTCTGCTCATCAGTCCAGCCATTCAGGTTGGCAATGATCTCAAACTGGTGTTGGTATTCGCGCCAAGGTGTCTGTCCATCGTAAGGGGCGGACTTAATTGTGATGCCTTTACCCACTCTTGGCTGAGGCGTACCCACACTGCGGAACTGCTGCGCCTCTCTTGCAATAGCTGCATTGTTAGCAACCTTTGCCTTTTTCTCGCTACCCACATTCACCGGCTCGTTGGGGTCAATCTCAGCTCCTCAGCCTCTGCATGTCTTCTCCCCTGCTGCTGCAGGAATTCCTACCATTCCTTCTTGAAGGCACTTACTTCCTGTTTTATTTCCTGCTCAACACTTTCCATTCTCTCGCTCACACTGTTAATTTTCTTGTCCACACAGTCTATTTTATTTTTCTCTAATTCTCTTACTCCTATCTTTTGGTCTACATTTTCATTTACACTGTCTATTTATATATCCACGTTTTTCGTTCACACTGTCTATTTTGTATCTAAAAATTCACTAACACTAATAATTTGACTGTTTACATGTTCATTAACACTACTAATTTGGCTATTTACAGATTCCCTGACACTACTTATTTGGCTACTTAGCCCTTCCATTAAAGAGCAAAGCACTTCCATGTCTGCTAACATTTTCCTGGTTAGCATCCAAATTTCAAAATAATTCCTTGACCTATTATTACTAAATATATTATTATATTTTCAAATTTGACCTAGTATGTAGTTAATATCCTACTGTAACATTAATAAAAATAATTTTATTTATTTTCAATCAAATGCCTTCATCTCACTTCTGACACCATTGTTAAAATTTCTCGAATGTCAGTGGGTTAAACCAGGTTCATAATGGGATGGAGGTTTTAATTAAATAAGAGTTAATTATAATTTCCTAATTTTATTTACAGTATCTACAAACAAAATTATCTCTGCCCAAATTCTCACAATAAATTGATATCACTTACTGTTTACAATTAAGGAATTCAATTAATACAATTTACAATTACTTCAAAGAAATTAATGTAATGAAATAATTAAAATCAGTTCCAATAAACAGTGTATCAAAACCTATTCAATTATTTTATAAATTATATGTCCGTATTTGACAGTTCCAATATTTACAATATAATCTGTATTACATTTTCATTCAGTCCCACTTCAGTTTAGTCCAGGTCTCGCCAGTCTGCAATGATCTAGTTTTCAGACCGCCGTCATGCACAGTAGCCTTCACTCGTCGAATATCATGCCCTATTGTCCACTCACACCACAAAAACCTCGGCCGCCATCGTCTCGTAATCTCCCGTCGGCATGTGTCCTCTTTACCGATGTCTCTCTCCGCACTCGTCTTCGCCTGGATACTGCACTCAGCCCATTGGCTTCCACAAAAAGACTGCCGACAGTCCAGCTGTGACTTGTATTTATATGGTCGTAGGCCATCGCCCAGAAATTTTTCTAATTGCCACATTGTGTCAAGGGTCCTAGTTGCCAGAATATTCTTGCGCATCCTCTAAACTTGCCGGCTTCTCCATCAAGGGGGAGGAGGAGGAGGAGGGGCTGTGCCTCCATGTGCCTAAAGGGAGGTAAACTGTCAATCATTTGCCACGTAGGGCAAAGGAGAGCAGAGAGCGTGTCTAGTGGGGGGGAGGGAAGGTCGAAGTGGGTCACTCCCCTCAGAGCAGAGTCCCTGCATAACGGGAGCTCGCAGCCTGTGCGAGCTACAGCGCGTAAAAATATTTTGATATTTAACCCCACTTCTGACCTTGTTTTACATTTGTTTGAGATTATATTTATCCGGTTGGACTTGGTTGTGTTTTCTTTGTGAAATAATTATTTTTACTTGAGTTTAGAAATTA
Source organism: Clitarchus hookeri (assembly GCA_002778355.1). Lineage (NCBI taxonomy): Eukaryota > Metazoa > Arthropoda > Insecta > Phasmatodea > Phasmatidae > Clitarchus > Clitarchus hookeri. Next base: position 499,300 of record NQII01000349.1, read on the forward strand.
AGCATTTCATATGTATTGATATTTGTCTGTAATACAGTGTTAAAGAAGTTCAGTTTTGCAATGTTGCATTATATCCCAGTCAAGTATTTCTTATGTCTCTAATGTCTTTGATTGTGTGTTTACTTAGTGTTTGTTTTTTTCTTTTTACATGAAGTCATGATTTTAATAATTACTGTTTGTGTCTCAGTTATGAGTATACCTATTGGTTTCAGTGTTTATTTAATACTGTGTGTGTTAGTTTATGATTATCTTGATTGCCCTAACCTTTTATTTTCAGTTGTGTTAATTTTTTTGAAGGATTCTGACTTTATGTCAGTGACCAGGTTTGACTGTTATCCCTTGTGGGCTGCTTTATGCTCAGTCACCTGACATACATTGTGCTAAGTATTGGTTCTCAGAGATTGTAAAATGTTTTGTGTTATCTATGTGTTTGATTTTTGTAAGGTTATCAGAATTGTTACAATTAATTTGTATTTGAGGTTGGTTTGTTGTGGTATTTCCATACTCAATTTACAAATTATTTTTTTTTATAGTGTTGGTGCACCATGGTTGTTCTTAGTGGAATGTGTTAACTGTGTGGCATTTGCCAGAGTAGCTGCTTCATTGCCAGTGAGATCCTTGCATGTGGTGCAATGTTCCCAGCTGCTTCTGGTGGATTCCACGTTGCTGACCTCCTCTGTAAGACTGCCATGTGGTGCCAGGTTTTCTCACTCCTTATTTACTGTAGTTTTTGAAATTTTTTTTTTGCCCTAAGCACATTGGTTTAATATTTTTTTAATTAATTTTTACTTATGGTTTTACTCAAATTTATCATGTTTAGTTTTTGTGATTAATTTTCACGCAGTATTTTTGTCTTGTTTTTCAGGAATTGGTCTTTCATTTATATACTTAGGTAGAAGTGTCTTAGCAGGTTTTTCTAGAGTTGTGGTATAGGATCCACTCTGTTGTTGTTGTCTTTTCCTGTGTTATTTTATTTCTGACACTATTCTAATTTTGTATTTCTATCTTTTGATGAATGTTATGAAGTGACTCCGGTATTGGACTTAGTTACAGCATTTTGTGTCATTGAACCCTTGATGGCAACCTAACCTCACCTTGTCATGCTTGACTTTTGTTTCCTGTTTACAGTTAGGTGTATCATTTGGAATTTTCTTCTATTCTTGTTGGTTGCCCAAAAATTTCAATAATCAGGTGGTGTTGTGGTTTGTGTCAGTTTGTGTATCTTTTTCTTTGTGTCTATTTTTCGAGTCATGCTTGTGGGACTGTTACCCTACATGCTTTGTTTTGCTCCATGGTACTTGGACTTTCCCTGTCATTTTCGGGTCTTGGAAAGTTTTTTGACATTGACGTGTGACGTCTTTTGGAATATAAACCTCGCTGACACCCTTTGCGAGCGCCTCTCAGTCGACACGTGCCACGAGGCAGGTGGGGGATCGCAGTTACACGTGTCCTGCGGCTTAGGCCTTCCCTACCACCCTCCCACCTCCCTACGCCTCTAGCAAGCCCGTGAGATCTGTTGATCGCAGAGGTTTCACGAGATATAGAAACGCAGTTTGCCTAAATTCATAAAACACGCACCGCGGAAGAAACAGCTGACGAGCTGGATAATGGTGCCGAGAACAACCCCCTCCCCCCTTAGCTAAACACAGGACAATGTGGAAACGCACCAAGAAGTAGCTGACAGAGCAAGCTAGGAGCAAAGTACTACCTTCCCTGCCCCCCAACCTTCAGGAACCAGGGCACGTGTTTTGAAAGGCATTGTTCTGCTTTCCACCACCTCACCCCCTCCCCTAATAATAGAGACACGTGCCAACACTTCAGGAGGGAGGCTGGCGTGCATATAAACCCCTTTACG
>NQII01000349.1:509765-547576 GCA_002778355.1 Clitarchus hookeri
CTCCTACTCCCAATTCCTGGTTCATTATGAACTTTGAAAGTACAGTAGAATCCCGATAATTCGTATTGTCAAGGGACTGAATGTTAAATATGGATTATCAAGATATTCAAATTAGCGGGATTACCAATAATCGGGAGAAAAAAAAGAATAAAATACATAATAATGATATTAATACAAATTTGCATTAATATGTAATGATAAACGCATGGCTACATATTATGTATATATATATATGTACTGTATATATAAATCAATAATTACATCAATAAAAACACATTAAAAATGTATGTTTAAAAAAATCTATAAATGTTCTTTTGGTGCAAGCCTTGCAGACGGGTATTGTCGATGGCTTTGTCAAGTATGTTCAAAGCAGAAAATACTTCATCGCCAACGTCTGATTTATCTAAGAAATGGCGCACGTTGTTGATGTATTGTTTAGCCACTTTAGGTGTAATTGTCAGCTCATCATCTTCGTCATCACCTTCACCATCAATGTCCTGAGATGCAGCCAAAAATTTTGTCATCAGTTAGAATCCCCGCTACCGCAAGGCCATCGCCAAATGGACGAAATCTTCAAACGTTGTAGAATTTTCTTCATTTTGAGGAAGACTATTCCAATTCACAGGACATTCTAAGTCTTGTTCAGTAACTGCTGATGAAAGTTCCACCTTCGTGAATACACAGTACGAAAACAGTTTTTTATTGTGCTTTCGCTAAGACTTTGCCATGCCTTGTGAGCAATGTTCTTGTCTGAAAATAAGGTTATTTTATGATCCTCCCCATCCTCGATGCTGTCAAGGAGTTGCATCACTACTTCCTTGCGGTAAAAGGTTTTGAANATTTTATGATCCTCCCCATCCTCGATGCTGTCAAGGAGTTGCATCACTACTTCCTTGCGGTAAAAGGTTTTGAACGTTTTAATTATACCCTGGTCTAGAGGCTGCAGCTTAGAAGTAGTGTTGGCAGGCAAAAACACAACATTAACATGACTGAGCGGTGGGGTATTGTTGTGATCCATACAATTATCCATGAAAAGTAGAATTTTTCGCTGCCTTTTCTCCATATCAGCATTCACTAATCGTATCCATTCCTTNTACAATTATCCATGAAAAGTAGAATTTTTCGCTGCCTTTTCTCCATATCAGCATTCACTAATCGTATCCATTCCTTGAATAATTCACCCATTTTCCACGCTTTTTTATTTGCACGATAGGTCATCGGAAAAGTTTTTATGTTTTTAAAACATTTTGGTTTGGCTGATTTGCCTANTTTGCACGATAGGTCATCGGAAAAGTTTTTATGTTTTTAAAACATTTTGGTTTGGCTGATTTGCCTATCATGAGCTGTCTCAATTTCTCAGATCCGTCCATGTTGGCGGCCAACAATATGGTTACACATTCTTTACTATTTTTTCCGCCATGACACTTTTCTTCCTTAAAACACATTGATCGGTCGGGGAGACACTTATAAAATAACCCCGTCTCATCGGCATTAAAAATGTTGTTGGGCTCATAAGAATCGATTATTTCTCCCAATTCGTCTTTCCACTCAGAACAAACGTCGGCCGATACACTCGCACTTTCCCCACTAAGCTTCTTCAATTTTATGCTGTGCCTTTTTTTAAACCTATCAAACCAACCATCACTTGCACGAAAGTCTTTAATTCCCATTTTTTTCTGCGAAAACTTTTACTTTTTCTCTTAAAATGTTTCCTCCAACTGGTACATTCGAATTCCGTGCATGCGCAAACCACTTTTTTAAATTCTCTTCTAGTTGTGGATATTCACTAGTCTTAANGGTACATTCGAATTCCGTGCATGCGCAAACCACTTTTTTAAATTCTCTTCTAGTTGTGGATATTCACTAGTCTTAAAGCGCTTTACTTTGCTGTCTGATGTCTTGGAGGCGATCTTGTCCGTGTTATTCAGAATTGATGTTATTGTGGAAGGAGGAACGTTATCACGTTTGGACACGTCAATTTGTTTATCACCACCAGCCATGGCGGTAATGATTTTTTTTTTCTTTAATGGAAAGACACTTATTAGATCTTTTCGGAGGCATGGCTAAGACCGAATTTACTAACTTTTCACTCGCTCTACTCCTTTCTACCTTCTCAAAACCATAGACCAGACAGCAAGGCGCCTCTTAGTTCTGAGAATCACAGACACATCGCCTCACAGCCTACTCGGCGTCATTACCTGCCCTTCAAACCCTCCTACGTCCTTCAGTACCCATCCGGTCTTTTTTACCCTGCCCGAGTTGCATAAATCTAGAGCTGGTGTACAGTCTAGGGTTAAAAACATTNACCCTGCCCGAATTGCATAAATCTAGAGCTGGTGTACAGTCTAGGGTTAAAAACATTACGAGTTAACGAGATTTTTAAGTTGTAAATAAGAATTATAAGACGTTTTAATTGAGCTCGAGCACCAAAATAAATACGTGTTATCGAGGGGACCGGAATGCATTGGTTTTTTACGAATTAAAGGGATTTTCTCAAGGGACCGGCAAATTTGTACGAATTAGCGGGATGTACGAATAATCGGGATGCGAAATATCGGGATTTCACTGTATTATATAAGGAAGCACATCTGGAAACGAAAGCCTGAGTAGAGAAGTTGCTAAACTTCCACGGTTTTTCGAACAAAGTTTGTAGTTTTTGTCCCAAGCTCCACTGTGCTGAGATAACAATCCACCAGCTTGACATTGATGAGGGTCTGTCCAAATAGGAAAAAAAAAGGGAGGGAATGTTTTAGAACCCAGCCCTTTCTTTTGTCTCTTTCGTTCTCCCTCTTTCTCTCTTTTTATGTTAGGCGAGCAAGATGCGCGTCACAGGTGATCAAAGAGACACGCCCGTGGAAAGGCGGCTTAAGAGGATGACCGAACATAACATAACACAAATACAATGTGGATTTTCTGTCTCAATAATTTCTGTTTCTTTGCCTTTATAATTTGGCATGGCTATTTTGTCTTTATGCTGTTATTTTCATGACATTTTGCACCCAGCCACACCCACAACCAGAAATTGAAGTGTGGATGATGATCAAGTCTGTATGCATTGCTTGTCAAAATGCATTGTCAGTTTTTTATTTTGGTACCTTAAAAAACTATCCATACAGGTTCAGTTTGACAAGTTTATATTTTTTAAAAATTATTGTGTTTTTTAGTTAAATTGTTTTCCCACAGGTTAAGAGAGATTATTACAGTAGAATCCCGATAATTCGTATTGTCAAGGGACTGAATGTTAAATATGGATTATCGAGATATTCAAATTAGCGGGATTACCAAAAATAGGGAGCAAAAAAAGAAAAAATACATAACGAGATCAATGCAAATTTGCAATAATATGTAATGATAAACGCATAGCTACATATTATGTATGCAAATGAATATATAAATCAATAATTACATCAATAAAAAACATTAAAAATTTACGTTTAAAAAAATCTATAAATGTTCTTTTGGTGCAAGCCTTGCAGACGGGTATTGTCGATGGCTTTGTCAAGCATATTCAAAGCAGTANCAAAGCAGAAAATACTTCATCGCCAACGTCTGATTTCGCTAAGAAATGGCGCACGTTGTTGATGTATTGTTTAGCCACTTTAGGTGTAATTGTCGGCACATCTTCATCACCACCTTCACCATCAATGTCCTAAGATGGAGCCAAAATTTTGTCAGCAGTTAGAATCCCCGCTACTGCTAGACCATCGTCAAAATGGACGAAATCTTCAAACGTTATAGAATTTTCTTCATTTTGAGGAAGACGATTCCAATTCACAGGGCATTCTAAGTCTTGTTCAGTAACTGCTGATGAAAGTTCCACCTTCGTGAATCCACAAGCACGAAAACAGTTTTTTATTGTGATTTCGCTTACACTTTGCCACGCCTTGATAGCAATGTTCATAGCTGAAAATAAGGTGATTTTATGATCCTTCCCATCCTCGATGCTGTCAAGGAGTTGCATCACTACTTCCTTGCGGTAAAAGGTTTTGAACGTTTTAATAATGCCCTGGTCTTGAGGCTGCAGCTAAGAAGTAGTGTTGGCAAACAAAAACACAACATTAACATGACTGAGCGGTGGGGTATTGTTGTGAGCCGTACAATTATCCATGAAAAGTAGAATTTTTCGCTGCCTTTTCTCCATATCAGCATTCACTAATCGTATCCATTCCTTGAATAATTCACCCGTTTTCCACGCTTTTTTATTTGCACGATAGGTCATCGGAAAAGTTTTTATGTTTTTAAAACATTTTGGTTTGGCTGATTTGCCTATCATGAGCGGTCTCAATTTCTCAGATCCGTCCATGTTGGCGGCCAACAATATGGTTACACATTCTTTACTATTTTTTCCGCCATGACACTTTTCTTCCTTAAAACACATTGATCGGTCGGGGAGACACTTATAAAATAACCCCGTCTCATCGGCATTAAAAATGTTGTTGGGCTCATAAGAATCGATTATTTCTCCCAAATCCTCTTTCCACTCACAACAAACGTTGGCCGATACACTCGCACTTTCCCCACAAAGCTTCTTCAATTTTATGCTGTGCCTTTTTTTAAACCTATCAAACCAACCATCACTCGCACGAAAGTCTTTAATTCCCATTTTTTCTGCGAAAACTTTTACTTTTTCTCTTAAAATGTTTCCTCCAACTGCTACATTTGAATTCCGTGCTTGCGCAAATTACTTTTTTTAATTCTCTTCTAGTTGTGGATACTCACCAGTCTTAAAGCGCTTTACTTTGCTGTACGATGTCTGGGAGGCGATTTTGTCCTTGTTATTCAGAATTGATGTTATTGTGGAAGGAGGAACGTTATAACGTTTGGACACGTACATTTTTTAATCACCACCGGCCACAGCGTTAATGATTTCTTTTTTTTTTCTCTGATTGAAAGACACTTATTAGCTCTTTTCGGAGGCATGACTAAGACCGAACTGACTAACTTTTCACTAGCTCTGCTCCTTCCTACCCTCTCATAACCATAGACTGGACAGCAAGGCGCCTCTTAGCTCTGAGAATCAGAGACACATCGCCTCACAGCCTACTCGGCGTCATTACCTGCCCTTCAAACCCTCCTACGTCCCTCAGTACCCATCCGGTCTTTTTTACCCTGCCCGTATTGCATAAATCTAGAGCTGGTGTACAGTCTAGGGTTAAAACATTACGAGTTAACGAGATTTTTAATTTGGAAATAAGAATTATAAGACGTTTTAATTGAGCTCAAGCACCAAAATAAATACAAATTATCGAGGGGACCAGAATGCATAGTTTTTTACGAATTAAAGGGATTTTCTCAAGGGACCGGCAAATTTGCACGAATTAGCGAAATATACAAATAATCGGNGGTACATTCGAATTCCGTGCATGCGCAAACCACTTTTTTAAATTCTCTTCTAGTTGTGGATATTCACTAGTCTTACAGCGCTTTACTTTGCTGTCTGATGTCTTGGAGGCGATCTTGTCCGTGTTCTTCAGAATTGATGTTATTGTGGAAGGAGGAACGTTATCACGTTTGGACACGTCAATTTGTTTATCACCACCAGCCATGGCGGTAATGATTTTTTTTTTTTTCTCTGATTGAAAGACACTTATTAGCTCTTTTCGGAGGCATGGCTAAGACCGAACTGACTAACTTTTCACTAGCTCTGCTCCTTCCTACCCTCTCATAACCGTAGACTGGACAGCAAGGCGCCTCTTAGCTCTGAGAATCACAGACACATCGCCTCACAGTCTACTCTGCGTCATTACCTGCCCTTCAAACCCTCCTACGTCCCTCAGTACCCATCCGGTCTTTTTTACCCTGCCCGTATTGCATAAATCTAGAGCTGGTGTACAGTCTAGGGTTAAAAACATTACGAGTTAACAAGATTTTTAATTTGGAAATAAGAATTATAAGACGTTTTAATTGAGCTCGAGCACCAAAATAAATACAAATTATCGAGGGGACCAGAATGCATTGTTTTTTACGAATTAAAGGGATTTTCTCAAGGGACCGGCAAATTTGCACGAATTAGCGAAATATACAAATAATCGGGATGTGAAATATAGGGATTTTACTGTATATCATGCTTATTATATAAAGTACTTTGCATATGTAAAATTAATATATCAGTTTTTATATTATTTGAAGATGTGTACACATGAAGTTTCCCCAATATAGTTTGAACATAGAAAGTGTTCCCTTCATATTCGTTATAACAATGTTCTATGATATTTACTATTTCATTTGTTACATTTTCATGTTAAAAATTTATTGTGAAATGAATTTATTTTGAATCTTTTTGTTTATAAACAAATATTTTATACCAACCAAATTTTAAATCATCAATTAGTGTACATTTAGATTTTTGAAAATAACTGTCTTCTGAGAGTAGATATTTTGCAAGTAACAATAACCTTGTGTCATATATAAAAATAATACACCATTTTTGTTTTAAGCCTATTATTTGACTGTCAACAGCAACAAAACATGTAAACAGCCCTATGCATGCCAACTGTTTTCTGAGTTCAGAATTAAGTTTTTTTACTTGGTTACTTGCATGGTTTGTTGCATTAGTCTAGTTACTTTTTGGACACTGTAAAATGAAATAAGTTAAAATTTCCTTTTTTGGTTTTGTATCCCATATTAAACGGAAATTTTACGTCGTCGGAAGCAGACATGGGAAAATTATACTTCAGTTTTTAATACTTTATATACACGTTTATTTCATACATATCTTCTGCAAGGATATCATCATTGTAGTTCCCGTAGTTTAGCAATCACTTTTTGTCTCCTTTCGGGTTATAATGGATCCCAGTCTCATTTGTATAAACTTCATATAGTCCCTAATTCCTCCTGCGGTGCCCCTAGTACAGATTTGACCCATCTGTTGTTTCAGTGTTCCACTGGCGGCGATCAAAGTTCGTTATATGCCGCCTCCCTTCAACGGCTTCGTGTGAGGTTTCCTGTCTGTTTCCCTTCTGTACTTTTTCATGACCCTTAGGTAGTTTGTGACGTTCTCGCTCTGTTTTTACTTGAGCAGGATGATGATATCTAATTTTGGGAGTTTGGTGTCCTGTTAGTTGTCCAAGGTAACCGGCCCTCTCCTACCTTGCTATCCCTTGTTCCATGGCCTTTCTTTCCCTCCATTGTTGATGGACTTCTACCCAGAAGAATAGTATTTGTGCTCCTGTCTGGTTTTGTTCTTTGTTCGTTTTTCCGGGTTTTTCTGTTGGCCACATTACCACCAAAAAAAAAATAGTAATAAATATTTGTGAACACAACAGAAAAATGTGAAGGAACCTCGATACATTGTTCACTTATCCACGTTTATTTTACAGTTTTCCTAGAAACTTTCTTTCTAAATTGGTTATAAACGCCAGCCAGCAGTAATCGTTTTTCATATACATTTTTAATGGATTTTGTATGCATGTATTTTTTATTTTTTTTTTTATTATTATTATTATTGAGGGCTGTTATCCTCCTATCCAGAATTATATTAGGCAATGTCATAGCAGTTAACGTATTTATCACGGGCAGGAGTTTGGCGGCACCAAATGGGACTGGATGCATGAAGTATGGTAGTTTTTATAAAGTTTGTAGGTATCTAAATGTATAATGATTACTTTCTTGCAGATTTTGATATTTTAATATTTCAGTTTTCAGCAGTACAATATTAGGATGGGTTTTATTCCATTGCTCAGTGTCTAATTGGCATACATTTTTTTGGCAGTATCAGTACAAATGAGTTGAATAAACTTGAAAACTGTAGGCCACTATAAATTTATATATATATATATATATTTTAAATCCTTCGACTTTGATTTTCTTTGAAATTCTTTCGCATGATGTAAGCTTCGCTTCGACTTCGCTTCGCATTTAAAAAAAGACCTTAGCACATGCCTACAGATCAATACTTTTTGTCTAATTAATTGATTCAGTAATATGGTAACATTAGAGTAATTTTATGGGTGGCTGGAAAAATGTTTTGCTTAGTCTGCTGGATCGAATTGTGTTCTTAGTTAGATCATAAACACACCCCTAGATAGCATAACGTTAATTTGGACACAATGCATGTGTTTCCTTAGTGGAAAAATGTTGCATGTTGTAAATCAAATGTTGGCTAAACTGCAGAGGTTGTTATTCCTCCTGTCTTTGGTTTGAGCATAGTGTGTGTTTGGTCTCACTGTTTGTACATCACATACAAAACATAATGCATCTCAAAGTGATTTAGTGTGTGTAAACAATCGTAAACATGTGCTAACATTGTGCAATGGAAGGACAAAAAGTGCAAACGGTTGAGGGACAATAGAAAATCCTAAGTTTCAAACAGACTGAAAGGAGAAGTTGTTCCGGAGAAGACAACACCGGCCAATGCATGAGGTTGTTCAGCTACTTGGTGGTAAGAAAGGATAGAATTTATTAACCCTTTCATCAGTCCTCAATGTTTACAACCAGTTTTACAATCTATCCTATAATAAGCAGATACTTTTGCTGCTCAAGTTTATCAACTTACAAGAACCAAAAAAGAGTGTCTTGGTCTCATTTGATTATACCATGAATGGGAAGCCTATTTGCCATAAAACATTGTGTAACGTGTTTGATATCACCCCACGATGAATACAGTTGCTTAAAGACAAAATAAAAGGATTTTAACAGTCTACATGAAATTGGTGCAACCATTAGAGATAAAATCAGAGAGCACATCAAATGTTTCCCAACAGAAGTGAGTTTCTACAGTAGGAATGCTTCATCTAAACTGTATTTGGGCCCTGATTTGAGTGTCGCCAAATTTATAGGTTATTTCAAGACAAGTGCCCTGACAGTTCTACAAATTCCACCATGTACAGGAAATTTTCAAGGGAGAATTTTATAAGAGGTTTGGCACATAGAGATCTGACACTTGTAAGCTGTGTGATAAATATTATGCTCAGATGACATTTGCTTATAATGAAGAAGAGGGGAAAAAGCTAAAAGATGAAAGTACCGCATATCACTGCAAAACTGATGAACCTTATAAAACAGTGGCTGCAAATTCAAAAACTTGCAGCAGGTTCTTTTTACGCCAATGATTCACACACTGTTGTGAATTACAAGTGCGAGTATTCCAGTTATAATCTGGCTGTTCACAATGTGACTGACAATGCTGCTAGCATGTTTATGTGGCTTGAAAATGTCGCTAAGTATGGGTCCAAAGAAATTGGTTAATGCGTATTAAAATATGTTCAACATTAAAGGGCAAAATAACAACAGGAAAATTCTAAAGCTCATTACAGTATATCAGGCTACTTTACTGAAGTACAGTAAAAGATTTTAATTATGGACTACAGTTTCATGCAGTGTACGAAGTGTAACATATCTAATTTGAAAAGATTTGTCTATATTGTGAAACAATTTAATGTAAATTCCTGTGGGAAAATCTTGTATGTTACTCTTTCATACCTTTCAAGGGCAGGTTTTCTATGCTTGTAATAAAACCTCTCTTCTGTAGAGTTGCATTTCATTACACAGCCATGTTTTTCCAGCCACCCATACAATTGTGATTTCATTTCAATTTAAGGGGGATTCTGTTATTTCAGAATTAATTTCATTTGGGAATTCATGAGTTTGAACTTATAGTTAACTTTGGCATGTGACTGCCTTAGGGGCAGGAGCACGTTCACGCCTACTAGGTGTTTTTAGTTTGTATGAGGTCTGACATGCTGGGGGGGGGGGCAGACCTTAGTGAGGCGGGGTCTGCAGTATTTGGCGGTTGGCCTTGATTGTGCCCTTGAACAGGGTCAGGCAGGTAGACTGCCAGCTCGGCTTGATGTCTAACTGGGCTAGGTGGGGCTTGCGGTTGTTTGCGGGGCCGCTGGCTTTCCTCTGACGTGCCTTACTGCCATGGGTCGAGCACTTGTCAGCGTAGAGGTCCTGGATTGGGTCTCCTAACCCGGCTGGCTGACGATAATAGCATCTGCTGGTCGACTCTGGCGAGGGGCCGGCTCCGCAGAGGCAAGCAGGTGTCCGGTCTGCTGTTGATGGCTGACTGGGCTGGTCTGGCGTCGTCGGCTGGTTTGACGCCCATTACCAGGGACAGGCCCAGGCGGAGGTACTAGATGATGGGATGAGCAGCTCCGGGGTTTTCACTAAGGGGCCAAACAGGTACAAGGGGGGACTGCGAGGTGAGGCCTCAACAGTTGACGGGTGGCGTGAGCTCGTTCCTGGGGGGTCAAGTAGCTGAAGGCTGGGGCAGGTGATGATACCCCTAGCTAAGTGTAGCCCAGAAGGGGTAGATCCTTCCTTGTCAGGCCTGGCTCTCCTTCCGGCAAGTTTATACGGGGTGGATGGAGTGGGTTAACTGACAAGGGTGATCTAGCCTCTTCGTCATGTGTCTTGTTAGTGGTCAGGGCTCTACTGTATGTACGCACCAGGTACCTTTGCGTACTTGGCCCACAGTATGGGTGACCATCTAATGGGTTGTTTTGGGTGACGTATATCAAGTTTTTTTTAGGGGACAGTACGCAGTCCTATTCTTGGTTCGGTAAACCAGTTCTCAAACCACTGTTTCCTGCCTCTCCTTTGCGGAGTGACCACAGGAAGGACTACGTACAGTTCACTCAAGAAGGAATAGACTGCGGTTAGATTAGAACATATTTTATTCCATCCAGAATAGAACACAGTGACCCATACTCTCCTGCTGTAAATCAATGCACTGATTAACGTACGGAAGGTGAAAGCAAAAGACGGGTGAAAGGGCCTGTCAGCTTGACCCTTGCCTGAATGGGATGCTAGAAGAGCATGAGCAACAAATTATGTAGCCGTCAGAACAACTGTACCCTGACTGAAACTGTGTTCTCCTGAAGGGACTTAAAGGGGAGTATGGGATGTGGGTTTGACTACAAGTATCAAGTGTGGGGGGAATGACAATTCTTTGGGGCTATAGCACGTGCTTGAATAAGCACGATGTTGGTCTCTGGTGATAGCTGGATGTTTCCTCGCAAGGCGGAGGAGAGCAGACAAAGCCGAGAGCCTTAACACAAGTTGTGATAAGACTCTCTGCTGGTATCAACTGCCGTTCTTCTGTTGTTCAGAGCCCTTAATTTTCCTGGACTGGGTGGTGTCCTGGGGTTCCTTCGGCCTTTGGACAGCTTCAGTGAGGTGGCTCCTCCCTTCATAGGTGGAGCTGCACTTGCTGCCATCTCTCAGGGGCGGCTGGAAACAGGATTTTCCACATGTGAGGGTGGTATCAGCTACGCAAGCTCAGGGACAGCGTTGCTGGCATGGTCGACTGCTCTCCTTTCTCATGGGGTTTTGTTAGGTGGGAGTAATTTATATTATTCTCTTCCTTGAGGTGCATCCGCTCTCCAGGCATCCATCTTATCCGTGGAGACGGAATGCAGGCCTGGGTGGCTGCCGTTCAGGGTGTGCATCACTTTTGGGGCATGCGACATTCACGTGATGATACGGAGTTGCAGCAAAAATAAATAGTATAACTACGCATCACACATCAGTCAGATGGTAATTTTTTGCCTGTTCTACAGAACTCTCAATATTTTTAATTGCTTGACAATGATTAAATTATTTCTGACAAATTTTATGAGATTAACAGCCAGGGGTAAACAAGATATTTTCTTTCATGTAGGATAANGATTAAATTATTTCTGACAAATTTTATGAGATTAACAGCCAGGGGTAAACAAGATATTTTCTTTCATGTAGGATAACAGCTTGTCAGTAAAAAAACAACTGACGTCTTATAAAGATTTATATTTTGTCACAAATATTTTTTTCCCGATACAACAGATTTGCTTGAGCACAGGAATGAAGCTGCAGTGCTATTTTGTAGTCTCATTTTAATATATGTAATTTTTTATACAGTTTACTAATATATATATAATGTACTGTATTTTCTTTATAGACGTCTAAGTAATGCATTTAAATACAATGGAATCTTGCTATAATGACAACCCTAATGACTAGATAAATTATTGCCATAGTGAATTATTGTTATAACCAAAATTTACTACAAATCATTATTTCATGTAGTGTTACCATACACTCATTTCATGGGCAGACTGTCTTGTCAAATGTCATTTCGTGCACTGAAACTTACGTACTGACCATAAAATACAATGGAGCACATTTGACAGTAAAATTTTCCATTTTTATTGTAAAGATTTTAAAATTAGAATAATTGTTGATCATTTATAATTGAGAAAAATGTGTTGCCATTCCTAATTTGTGAACTCGCATATTGAACACCATTTCCTAGAAAAGTAGCTTTTATTTGTCTTCTTTTGAAACATAAACAATGTCAAAGGCTGATAGATAGACATCTGTTTTTTGCGGCACGCAAACACCAAAAATAACATACCTCTCGAAAAACAACACAAACAAAAAATGTGCGAAATAATATAATATTTTGGTGTGTATGGATCACACATTTAATATTTTAACCTAGTTTCTAAGAAAGTAAAAGAAAAAATTAATAGCTTTTCACTTGTGTAATAATTTGTTCACTCACATTCATAAACAAAATAACCATCCCAGACGCGTAAAATGTAAACATGTTGGAGCTCGACCATAGATGCCGTACATGAGAACATTTTGCTGCTGTACGAGACAAATATATGTAGTTAGCATGCCCGCCGCCATGTCATGAGTGCGCATTGATAGACGCCATGTTTGTACGGAATTGTGACTTAACAATATTTACAGGAATACAAACATTCAGTGTGGCCAATACGTGAAATATTAATTATCTGTAATTTTTCATAAAAAATTTTNATTTACAGGAATACAAACATTCAGTGTGGCCAATACGTGAAATATTAATTATCTGTAATTTTTCATAAAAAATTTTTGGTGGGCATATACACGCACGCAGTTTATATACGAAAAAATAGGTACATTTCCGTTGTGAATCCACATATTTAAGACGCTAATTCAATAAATTGATTCAATGTGCAGTCGGGATCGAAAAGTCGACACAATTGATGTTTCGAAAACTTTGCCGCTGAAGTGATATCGCTATGTTTCGGAAATAAACTGATCTTGGTGACAAACTAATTTCTTTTGCATTTCATCCCTTTTCACTTTTCATCGCATTATTAATGTAATCTTGTTGGTAGTCTACAAATGTGATAGCTCTGGTAGAGCACTGTTATAAAAGCTGTAAATTACTTGAGCATTTCGAAAATTCTAGTGTACTAGTGGCAGCAACACACTCTCCTCATAATGTAGTGACCTTAAAAAAATGTTTTAATTGCTAAAAGATGGGGTTTTTCTTTCTTCAGAAAACATCATATGTACTTTCAGAGCTTTCCAAACAAAGTCAGTCACATTTGACTTCACAGTTAAAATTGGACGGTGAGAGGAGTCTCAAANATTTACAGGAATACAAACATTCAGTGTGGCCAATACGTGAAATATTAATTATCTGTAATTTTTCATAAAAAATTTCTGGTGGGCATATACACGCACGCAGTTTATATACGAAAAAATAGGTACATTTCCGTTGTGAATCCACATATTTAAGACGCTAATTCAATAAATTGATTCAATGTGCAGTCGGGATCGAAAAGTCGACACAATTGATGTTTCGAAAACTTCGCCGCTGAAGTGATATCGCTATGTTTCGGAAATAAACTGATCTTGGTGACAAACTAATTTCTTTTGCATTTCATCCCTTTTCACTTTTCATCGCATTATTAATGTAATCTTGTTGGTAGTCTACAAATGTGATAGCTCTGGTAGAGCACTGTTATAAAAGCTGTAAATTACTTGAGCATTTCGAAAATTCTAGTGTACTAGTGGCAGCAACACACTCTCCTCATAATGTAGTGACCTTAAAAAAATTTTTTAATTGCTAAAAGATGGGGTTTTTCTTTCTTCAGAAAACATCATATGCACTTTCAGAGCTTTCCAAACAAAGTCAGTCACATTTGACTTCACAGTTAAAATTGGACGGTGAGAGGAGTCTCAAANACTTTCAGAGCTTTCCAAACAAAGTCAGTCACATTTGACTTCACAGTTAAAATTGGACGGTGAGAGGAGTCTCAAAAAATTAAATTATTTAATTGGGTCTGACAGTGGTAGGTAATTCATTGAATGTCTTGGTAAACTCTCTGATCCAAGATATGTTCTGAAATTGTCTTTAACCTTTAACTGGTGACGTGAGGCCTGACAACTGACAAGCCTGTATTCTATTTGGGTGATTTTATAAAAATGGAGAACTGTAGCCTACCTAAGTATTTATTTTTTGTTAGAATGCGTATTTAGGGATAAATAATAACAATTTCTAGTAATCTTATTATATGTTTAATTCAGAAACAAGTAAGTATAAAATTTGCACTCTTTATATTTGGTAAAATTGGCATGAGATCAACAGTTAGTCATAAAACAACAAAAAATTACATTTATTAACATTATAACATGTGTTTATCAAAGTTTAGACTCCAATCAACATAAAAAGTACCATAAATATGAGATGACACATGTCATCACAAAACTGACAAGGGGTTAATTTCCCCTATTTTCACTGGCACTTGGGACACACTTGTTTCGCGCACTGCAAGCATACGTGCTTTTTAAAAGAAATGCATTGGTATAATGATTTTCGTCCGCGTTTAGGAGGACAACTGGCACATTTTTTCCGCGTTTGCTCCGCGTGTTCTGTATATTGAGGTTCAGGTGGCATATCAGAGTCCAAAATTCGTCTGATGTCCGACCATAGAGTGTAGATCCAACAACCCTTGTTTTCAACGGCAGAAACTCTCTAGGTAATTCTCTTTTGATTTTTCTCAGAGTGCCATCACAAGTCAGGCCTCGTTTGTTTAGAGCATCGATCAATTCTATTGATGTAAACCAATTGTCACAAGTAATGTTGCAGTTACTGCAGTGCAAGGGCAACCTCAGACGTATGACTGATTGTGATGGGACCAGTAATTTATTTTCTTCCTTTGTCAAAGTTTCACCATCGGATCCTCTGCCACAATAAATATAGCCATTGTAGAAGTAATTAGTCTTCGCATTGCACAAACACATCAGTTTCAAACCATACTTTGATAGTTTACTCGGCATGTATATAACCAGGTACGATCAAACTCTAAAAGCAACCAGCATTTCATCAATCGTTGGACAATCACCAATGTTGTATAGATTCTGGCAATTGTTCACAAATCTTTCGAATATGTTTGAAATTGCAGCCAGTTTATCGTTTTCTCTTCTTTCCTGCCTGTCAAGCGCATTGTCAAAGCGTAAACACAGTAGTATATTCAGAAATCTTTTCTTTGACATCACACATCTGAAGATGTCTCTTTCTGTGCCATCAGTTGCAAATATGTATTCTATATTCTTATGGTTTGACTTGAACACAGCGGTATATAGCAAAATACAGAGAAAGGCTCGTAATTTGATCATGTCCATGTCTTGTAGTTCAGGGTGATTATATGTCGTCCATAGTTGGCGAATCTTCACATTAGTCCATAGTACAATCTCTTCTAAAATGTCCTGACTCATAATTTTTTTCCATAGAGAGAAGGGGTCTTTTTCATCATTGTCGTTCAGTCTTCACTCTTGTACGTGAGCTATTATGTTATGCTGACCTGTACGTACAGCTCTGTTTGGCGGGTTTTTTGCCCACATGTATCGGTTTTTTCCATAGAAATAACTTGCCATACTTGACAAAGGCTCGTCATCAGTATCACTGCTTGAAGCTTGATTTTCTTGGCCTTCTTCTTGTTCCTCATTNTCCTGACTCATAATTTTTTTCCATAGAGAGAAGGGGTCTTTTTCATCATTGTCGTTCAGTCTTGACTCTTGTACGTGAGCTATTATGTTATGCTGACCTGTACGTACAGCTCTGTTTGGCGGGTTTTTTGCCCACTTGTATCGGTTTTTTCCATAGAAATAACTTTCCATACTTGACAAAGGCTCGTCATCAGTATCACTGCTTGAAGCTTGATTTTCTTGGCCTTCTTCTTGTTCCTCATTNCCATACTTGACAAAGGCTCGTCATCAGTATCACTGCTTGAAGCTTGATTTTCTTGGCCTTCTTCTTGTTCCTCATTTTTAGATGCACTTTCTTCAGTTTCCAAGTTATGATCTAATTGCTCCGGGACATAGTTTTCTCCTAAATCCTCTGCTTCAGATCCACTAGAGTCTTCGTTCGCCAGCCATTTTTCGATTTGACTATTGACGTTGGAACTTGATGCTGCTACAGCTTGCCTACTGTTACTTTGTATCGAATTTATCTCCGCCAGCACTCTATGCCTCTTATTAGATAGTCCTGTGTTATCCATGGTGTATATTTGTAGGAACACGCTGTGAAAAACCAAAAAAAGCGTATAAGTAAAATTAAAAATAAACTTAGGTTAGTGGTGACGTAAGGCCTGAGAGGCCTCTGCCAAATTTTAAATCAATCCAACTTACCGAATTTGCTCCAACGAATGCAACTATCCCTCTCTGCGGCGTGGGCGCAACTAAACTCGAAGCTACCGAAACGCGGAAAAATGGGACACGCGGGGAAGGGGTTGAAATGGCGTTTTGTTAGTGTTGCAAGGCCTGTGAGGCCCGACGTCACCAGTTAAAGGTTAAAAAACCATGAAATATGTGATGCAATGAAAAAAATACCTATCTTGTGTGAGCTTTCATCCGAGAGTTGGCAACCATATCTTTTGTTCAGGGATTGTGTATTTTACGTGTTTCAAAATGGTCAAGATGTTGATATTGTTAAATTGTTGCTTTTGCTGAAGTGTGATTTTTCTGATTTTGTTAATGCTGCAGTGAACTCAGTATGGATTCCAGTCAGCAATGTAGACACTGAAAGGAGTTTCTCAATGTATGAGAATATAATGACTGACAGAAGGACAAACCTTAAGCCAAGCAATATGGAATTAATGACAGTGCTTGGGTTTTCTAATTAAATGTTTGCCATTTTATTTTGTGCCATCACCAAAGTAGCCAAAGATTGTTGCAGTATGAAATATGTGCGNCTAATTAAATGTTTGCCATTTTATTTTGTGCCATCACCAAAGTAGCCAAAGATTGTTGCAGTATGAAATATGTGCGAGTGCTAGCATTTTTTAACCTAATATATACAATTTTAGTTTTCTGATATTACCAAACCATTTTTTTTAAGCCAAATTTTAGCAAAATTTTGACAATGAATTTAAAATTAAAGAAAAATGCCCCAAAATCAACTAAAAAAATTGACTATCAAAGGTTTTTACCACAAACAAATGTCTCTACTGATAGATATTGTCTGTAGATGAAGCAATAGATACATGTAACATGTTTTTGCTCTTCCTGTGAATATATATGTCTCTTTTGCTTGGGAACCCTCTCTTGTCCACCACCTCATTTCTCCTAGCTGCTCTTGCAATCATTACTTTTCTTGACCCTCTTTCTTTCTCGGAATGCAGTTGCGCCTCGCAACAGGACGATAGCAACATTATGAGGGGAGTGAAGAGGCGGTAGGGTATTGAAGGGGAACAGAAATGAGAANCTCGCAACAGGACGATAGCAACATTATGAGGGGAGTGAAGAGGCGGTAGGGTATTGAAGGGGAACAGAAATGAGAAACATTTCTATCCCCTTTTGTTTGTATGATGGAAGGAAAAGTCATAAACATTCTTTTAACCCTTCTACCCAACATGTTTGAAAAATGAAAACATTTACACATGTTTAAACTCTTGGATATGTAATGCTGTCGTTACAGAGAGAAATAACATTAAAAAGCAATAATTTTAAACAAGTGTATTAACCCTGTATTTAAAAGAACACTGTCATGCATTCAACCATTATTGCTATAGCAAATGTGTTGTTATAGCCAATACTTTATACGGAACAGTTTCTTTGCATTCAATTCATATTTATAAGCATGCAAACTCGTAAAGTACACACTTTGCATGATTTACAGGTTTTTGTAGTTCTTTTCTTAGAATTCTTGCCCATGGGCTGAATAAATAATGATTTTATAGATTTACTGTGTTTTGGCATTTAGAAGTAAATTAGCTTAACTATAACTTAATTGAAAAACATGTCAAGGTACGTAGTATTTAATACAATATATTATACACGAAATTAATGCAATGAGCTATAGTAATTACTGTTCTTACAGCCAATCCATACATGAATATTTTCTTGTGATGATGCTAGATACGAGGNAATGAGCTATAGTAATTACTGTTCTTACAGCCAATCCATACATGAATATTTTCTTGTGATGATGCTAGATACGAGTCATATCCAAAAATTATGAGTACTCAATTTTCTGTATTTAAAAAAAAAATTTTATTTAAACAAAAGTACAGGATATTGTAGGTGTATATGTTAGTTATTTTTCCACATAGTCACCTTCTCGTTCTATGCAGGTTGTAAGTCATGGCACAAGCTTTTTGATGCCCTCCTCATAGAACTCTCCCACCATCTCCTTCGTCCACTTCAAGACCTCTTGTTTCACCTCCTCATCAGTTAGAAAAATTTTTCCACCCGTGTGAGTCTTAAGGAAGGTGAAAAGATGAAAATCTGAAGGTGCCAAGTCAGGGGAGTATGCAGGGTGGTTCAAAATGTCCCAACCAAACGAGTTCAAAAGTGCCTTGGTGGCGTTGGCCGTGTTCGGGCAGGCGTTGTCGTGCAACAAACACACTCCGTTCGTCAACATTCCCCTCCGCTTGTTTTCAATTGCTCTCTTGAGCTTTTGTAGGGTCTCACAGTATCGTGCTGCCACGATACTGTGGCAGCACAATGGTATTCCCCATCAGCTCTTTGGCAGATGGGGAACCAGTGTGTTGGGAACTGTGATGACTGTCTTTTTGTCTCAGGTGTGTAATGAGCCACCCATGTTTCATCACCAGTCACAATGGAGCTCAGAAAATCCTCACCTTCCAATTCAAATCGCTCAAGGAACTCGCGAGTGCTAGCAACCCAAATCAATTTGTTCTGCTCTGTCAGTTGTTTTGGGACCCATCTTGAGCACAATTTTCGATATCCCAGTGTTTCTGTAATTGTTTCGTGTAACAGAGATATGGAAATTTGTGGAAACATCGCAGACATTTCATCCACTGTCCATCGGCGGTCTTCACGAACAGTTTCCTCGATTTTTTTCACCAACTCATCGGTCACAATTGAAGGTCTTCCACTCCTTTCCTTGTCATGAATATTCGTTCTTCCTTCATTAAACTCACGACACTACTTAAACACGTTCGTTCGGTTCATAGCACCTTCGCCATAAACAATTTTGATCCGTGCAAAAATTTCAGTCTGCAATTTCTAGCCTGGTCACTCAAAGGATTTTTGCATGCAGGAATCATGCGGGACGATGCTGCGGCTTGGCGGGTTTTCTCAGGGATATCCCATTTCCCCCACCCTTTAATTCTGGCGCTGCTTCATACTCACCTCAATCACCCTCATTGGCTCTCAAGACCTGGCTGTCAAGAGCTGCCCAAATCTCTTCCCTCACTCTTGGACAGTCTTCACTGAAGGAACACGCAGGCAATTAGTTGATACTTTTGGGAAATACTTTCAAATTCAGACCACTTTTCCATGTTCAAATTTGACTGTGAACCTTGTGGGAGATATAATGCAGGCAATATCTAGGATATTCATGCACAAAACCATTTTATATAAATCTCGGTACTTTATCGGATTCACTTAATTGTTTCATACACACAACAGAATTGACCAAAGTTCCCTATTTGTCTCTATGAATGCTTTAATCCACTTTTGCTTTTGTTATTCTCAGTACTACAGCAACTATGTACACACTATTGCTTTGACTTTTTTTGCACATGTACAGCTTCCTGGAAAATTTTTGCATGAAGTTATGATCTGTAAAATGTTGATAAAGCATCTAGAGCAAAACAATATACCCAAGCAACTGAATGAAATATGTGTTCCACAAGCATGACTGGCTGGACCATGCTGAGACAGCTTGTCACTGGCACAGTGTTGCAGCATGTCAACACTCTGGTTTTCTACTAATGACGACAGTTGTGTCTAAAGTAGCTGAGACTTCTTTGAGCTGTTTCTGCAGAATTAGATCTTTATGACTAATCCCTAACTTATCAGGTTATTCCCCATTTCTTCCATCATATCTTGGCATTTGTGGTAATTTGCAATGAATATGTTGATGCAATCCATGTGCATGGTTTCTTGAGTTTTATTGTTAATTTAAAGTAGGTATCATACCTCTTCTTCCTTCAATCAACTCTTATGTTAAACAGGTGTGGATAGCAGAATATTTGATTAAATCATTTGTAAATTGACTATATATAATTAACACAGTATTATTAGTGTTTTATGTACACTCAAGAGTCAAAAAAACTGGTACACCTGCCTAATATCATGTAGGGCCCCCGCGAGCACGCAGAAGTGCCGCAAGACAACATGGCATGGACTCAACTAATATCTGAAGGTATGCAGGAGGTAATTCACACCATAAATACTGCAGGGCAATCCACAAATCCATAGGAGTGCGAGGCGGTGGAGATTTCTTCTGAACAGCATGTTGCAAGGCATCCCAGATATGCTCAATAATGTTCATGTCTGGTGATTTAGGTGGCCAATGGAAGTGTCTGAAGTTAGAAGAGTGTTCCTGGAGCCACTCTGTAGCAACTCTCGATGTGTGGGGTATCGCATTGTCCTGCTGGAATTGTCCACGTCCGTCGGAATGTACAATGGACATGAATGGGTGCAGGTGATCGGACAGGATGCTTACGTATCTGTCACCTGTCAGTCGTATCTAGACGTATCAGGGGTCCCATTTCACGTGAACTGCACACACCCCACACCATGACAGAGCCTCCACCAGCTTGAACAGTCCCCTGTTGACATGTAGGGTCCATGGATTCATGAGGATGTCCCCATACCCGTACACGTCCATCCGCCCGATACAATTGGAAACGAGACTCGTCATACCAGGCAACGTGTTTCCAGTCATCAACAGTCCAATGGCAGTGTTGGCAGGCCCAGGAGAGGCGTAAAGCTTTGTATCGTGCAGTCAACAACGGTACATGAGTGGGTCTTCGGCTCCGAAAGCCCATCTCAATGATGTCGTCGTTTGTCCAGTTTGTTCACGATATTTTTCCGCCTGCAGCGATGTCGAAGATTTTATGTTTTACCAGATTCCCGATATTCACGGTACACTCGTGAAATGGTCGTACGCGAAAATCCAAATTTTATTGCTACCTCGGAGATGCTATGTTCCATCTCTCGTGCGCTGACTATAACACCACGTTCAAACTCACTTAAATGTTGGTAACCTGCCATTATAGCAGCAGTAACCAATCTAGCAACTTGGCCAGACGCTTTTTGTCTTATATAGGCGCTGCCGACCGCATCACTCCGATTGGTTCCATACCTCTGTTATTTGCATACGCACGCCTATACCAGTTTTTTTGGCTCTCCAGTGTATATATAATTTCAAGAACATTCTTAAGGATTGTTGTTTTAGGGGTTAAATGTTTTTCAGTAATTTTTTAATTCTAAGTTTAGATATTTTCCTTTGCCTTTTGAATGTTGGCTTCATCATTGGAACAAACAACAGATACCTAGTAATAAATATTAGCTTTTGAGCAACATTAAGTTAGAGATGATTTTAAATGTGCAGTTGTTTTTCTGTGGTATAACTTTTTGTGTAAATGACCTGAGTGTATTGTAGGAGATTAATGGGTTGATAGTAAATTGAATTCAGTTCTGAAAGTTAAAAATAAAATAAAATTTAATAAGCTATATAAAACACAGATACAGCAAGTACTGCTTATTATTAGATAGTGTGTAACAAAGTATTATTTTTATTTCACCCAATGTAATATAAACACCATTGTTAAAACACAATTCAGCCAGTGATGTGTGTGATCATTAAAAATTATTTTGTACACCTGAAATATATGCAAGTATGACTAGTTATTAAAAATTGCAATTTTTAATATTGTTTAAAATGTGTACACATTTTCAAAAAAAATTGATCACCCTGAAGGTGCCATTGCCATGGGCTCATAAGTAGGTACAGGCACAGGATATGGTAGTATGTATGCAGAAAACATCAAAATATTGTACTGCACCAAGCATGTATTGCAAGGGACCATGCAAGGGACCAACACTTGCAAGATGCACTTAATATGGTGACTGTTGGACCACCCATAGCATGGAGGCATACAGACGTTGGATGTTCTCCTGAGGAAGATTCTGAATTTGGTGGTCGTCTGTATCCAGACAAAACCGTGATTTATCACTGAACACTACACATCGCCAATCTGCAAGCTGCCATGCATCTTGTTTCTGGCAGAAGGTCACGTGTGCTCTGCGATGCTCAGATTTTAATGGTAGATGTAAGGGACGTCACANGCATCTTGTTTCTGGCAGAAGGTCACGTGTGCTCTGCGATGCTCAGATTTTAATGGTAGATGTAAGGGACGTCACGATGACAGATCCCGCTCTGCTAGCCGCCTGTATATGGTACTGGTGGACACAGACATATCCCCAGCTGCCGTGGCATGTCCTTGGATGGTGCACAGTGATGCCTTTGGAATGCTTACAGCTTGCCACACAATTAAACTATATCCCTGCTGGTGGTCCACTGGGGTCAACCTGAGCCTTCTCGATGGGTGTATGTACCCTCCTGTTTCCACTCCGTCCAACACTGATTCACAGTGATNGGGGTCAACCTGAGCCTTCTCGATGGGTGTATGTACCCTCCTGTTTCCACTCCGTCCAACACTGATTCACAGTGATGGAAGGATGGTTCAGGTGGCGAGCGATGTGCCAAAACATCCAACCTGCCGCATGGAGGCTGACTTCATGGCCCCTCTCAAACTCATCCAGCTGTGCAAAGGCTTGTCAAATGCACCGTTGGGGCAGCTCATTAAACTTGGCTCTGTGTCTCACATTGCTATTATGGCCTTATTTGGTGTCTCGCATCTGTGAATGATAGAGGGACTTGCCCCCTAGTGGCACATCTGTACAAGGAAACTGCATTAAATGCAAATGGGACACAGGTCATGCTATGACATTACTGTGTGGTAACCTTTGTTGTACTTGTGCGAATAGTTAATGGTGATCAATTTCTCATTCTAGGAAGATAAATGATACTTAAAGATGTGTGCATCCTTAATTTGAATTAAGCCATATTTTATCCATGCATTTACTGCCTGGCTCTAAGGTCATCTTCTCACATTTAAAACATGAATATAATTGATTTATATCTTCCTGGAAATTCCACTCTTGTACATAACTTTCCTGCTGCCATGAATTTTCAACACTTAAGTCCCGGTCCCTTGGCTCAACCTAAATTTTCCTTTGCCAGATGTAAATGGTGCCCTGTGGAAGTACTGTCNACTTAAGTCCCGGTCCCTTGGCTCAACCTAAATTTTCCTTTGCCAGATGTAAATGGTGCCCTGTGGAAGTACTGTTAGTTCTAATTTCATGAACACAATACTGAACAGTAAGATCATCTCTCAAGACCTTGTTAAGAGAAACTGAAATCTCAACTCAAATGGACAGTAGGGGTGTACACTACATTAGCGCTTTCAGTATGTCTACAACAAAAAAAAAAATTGGTTTTACCATGGAGATGTTGGTGGCCTGGATTCTTGCTTTGTCATACAGCATTCTGGGTACTNACTTAAGTCCCGGTCCCTTGGCTCAACCTAAATTTTCCTTTGCCAGATGTAAATGGTGCCCTGTGGAAGTACTGTCAGTTCTAATTTCATGAACACAATACTGAACAGTAAGATCATCTCTCAAGACCTTGTTAAGAGAAACTGAAATCTCAACTCAAATGGACAGTAGGGGTGTACACTACATTTGCGCTTTCAGTATGTCTACAACAAAAAAAAAAAAATTGGTTTTACCATGGAGATGTTGGTGGCCTGGATTCTTGCTTTGTCATACAGCATTCTGGGTACTNAAAAAAAAAAATTGGTTTTACCATGGAGATGTTGGTGGCCTGGATTCTTGCTTTGTCATACAGCATTCTGGGTACTTTGAACTGGATGTATGCTGCCAAATAAGCAAGCGCACAACTACATGGTGGCACAGAAATTGACTATATATGGTGTTTGTGCACTATACTGATAGACACAAATTATACTGTATGCAATTATGAGTGTGCACAGTAGGAGGTTTTACTGTACTTCATGCTTTTTCCGTAACTGTTGAATTTTTGCTTTTCTAATATACATTAATGTCTTCATTGCAAATACTTTATGCTACTGTATTTTATACTTGGAACTTTTGTCTTCACTGCAAATACTTTATGCTATTTTACACTTAGCTACGTACTTANCTACTGTATTTTATACTTGGAACTTTTGTCTTCACTGCAAATACTTTATGCTATTTTACACTTAGCTACGTACTTTATATTATTTTATACAATTTATACTTGTAACTTTAGTGAATATTATTTGAGTAATGCTAATTACCTGAGCTNCTACTGTATTTTATACTTGGAACTTTTGTCTTCACTGCAAATACTTTATGCTATTTTACACTTAGCTACGTACTTACTTTATATTATTTTATACAATTTATACTTGTAACTTTAGTGAATATTATTTGAGTAATGCTAATTACCTGAGCTNTATATTATTTTATACAATTTATACTTGTAACTTTAGTGAATATTATTTGAGTAATGCTAATTACCTGAGCTGTCTATGCTATTTTATACAATTTATACTTGGAATGTTAGTGAATATTATTTGAGTAATGCTAATTACCTGAGCTGTCTGATAGTAACAATGTGAGGCCACTATTTTGAATAATAGGTGTATTAGGAAAATAACTGCCTTAAAAAAAAATTATTTTGTTGATATGAAAATCGTAACTAGTGTCTCATATGCAAACTTGAGAATAATTGTTTAAGTGCTGAACTTGTGTGGAAATATATATATTATTTTAATTTTTGAAAATTTGAGGGTGTTTGTTTTGTGTTTTTCTAGTAATTCTAAGTCTACATGATGATGTAGAGTTTTGTTTATTTTGTAGGACAATATTGCAAATGCCAAGTATGCAATCTCAATGGCTCGAAAGACTGGTGCTAGAGTGTATGCTCTTCCTGAAGACATAGCTGAAGTAAAGCCAAAAATGGTGATGACTGTGTTTGCCTGCTTGATGGCAATGGATTATATCCCAAATATGGATGTGAAACCATCTTAGATGCAGTTAAGAATTTGACTCCTTAACAATTTTCAGTTTTATGCAAGTATGAAACATTTTTGTAAAGGTAATGTTGCACATTTGAAATGCATTTATTGTGACATTCCAGAAGTCAATTTTTTGACTTATTTTTCTGGACTGTATTTTATTTTGTACAACTTTTATATTGATTCATTAAATTTATATTGAATGTTAGTGTTTCGTTAATGAGTTACTGCTAAGAACGAATGCTGACTGTCCACACCAGTTTTATATTTACATTTTCATAATATAACATTGTTGACGTAAAATTTTTTAATGTTGCTTTTGCTACTGTGAAATGAATATAGCATGAATTTGTAAAATCATAGTGATATATGTCAGGAATTGTGGTAGGGTATTTGTCACTTATGAAAGTACTTTCTTTCTCAGTGTGTTTGGGAAAGGAGGTGAAAGGTGTACCGGCGGTAATAATTGTACATATATTTAAAGACTTGCGATTCAGTGTGATGGTATATTAATTCCCTTGTTTTCTCACACAAGTGCACAAATTCTAGAGAGATGTTTTCTGCACATTTTCATGTGCAGTGTGGTGCTTTTTTTATTATTATTATATCAAGAACATTCCAGTTGGCATTTACTTCTTTCAAATAATAGGCTATTGTTGTAGGTAGTTTGTAGTGGTGTATAAAGTTTCCCCGTAGTTTTTCTGTTTTGTTTGTTTGATCATTGTCTTGTGAAGTATGTTAACACCTCTACATAATTAGTAGATGGTGGGTGAGTGGTTGCACGGTATGCCATTGTTTTCTCTACATTAAACTAGTTTGTTTCCTAGTTTGTCAGTCACTTAAAAATAGTTGTACAACTGACATTATGCTAGATGTATAATGGGTGCCTTAGCATTCACTATTGGATGATATCAATACAGTGACTATACCCCAGATCCACTAGTATTTGATTCTAGCTACTGGCACTGAGTGTGTATAGTTTTGAGCGAACAGCAGAATACTTTACAACTGCTCACTATTACCAGTCTACATAATTACCTAAACAGTTGGTGCATAAATTGTACTGGAATTCTGTGAATTGACTGCTTCTTTTGTGTTCTTAAAAATTATATAAATTGATGGCAAAATGCTGTATGTGAAAAGATGTGGTTTTGTTAATGTACACACACACACACACACACACACACATTAACATTTTAATATCACATTATAGCCAACTGTCAGATAGTTGCCAACTGGGGAAACCACAAAATAATTTATAATTAATGTTTATATATTTTGTGTTTTAACCTATTTATGTAAACTATTCAGACAATGCAATCATCTTAGTTGTGCATTAATTTATTTTTTCAGATATTGCAGTATTGGTGTCTATTCTTTTTCATTAGAATATTGTTTTATAAAGCACCTAAGAGTTAATATATATACATATATTAACATAATGTAATAAATTGTACATGCAACAATACACCAAGAAATGTTCATACCATTCAAGTTTAATAATATTGGAACTATTTAAGATATGCTAATTGGCAGAAGGGTAGGCACCAATATAATAGTTTTTGTTTTTAGTATGTGTGTTTTTTTGTCTCCAATCGAAAGGTACTTATCAAATTGCATAAATTTGTATTTGCAAGATATAAATATTTTGCTTCATTAACGTTGGTCAGTTTTTTATTTTTTAGTTTATTGATCTCTTGGACTTTTCCTTTTCAGTTGTGCTATAAAAGTTGTTAAAATGTTTGCCTTGTACAAAGTTAATGATTCATCGTGCTACCATGCTTATTTCTTATACCTGCCTATTATCCTAATCAGAATCTCCATTTATTTTCCTTGAGATGGAAATTTTTCTGGTACATGGCATTTTTTGAAAATGACTTTCTGCTGAATGCTGTGATTCAATAAATTTTTTTTTTAAATAAGGGTTAAAGTTTAGGATTCCAACACAGCCTAATTAGAATCTAGATTTTAGTCCTCTTGTAGGTTAGTGGTTTTCACATGCACATGGTTTATGCTTGTAGACAATTTGATACCAGCTGTTTTTATAATTTAAGATTATTTTTTATATGTAAAAACATAAGTCAGGTACTCTCAAAGAAATGCATAAAACAACATTTAACAATTCAAACAAAATTTGCAGAACAATGGATTTTCTTTTAAAAACACTCTTTGTAAGGAAAGTAATTTCTAGTTTATTTTATTTTAAGTTTGCAAATGACATTTCAACTGTGTTATTGGTTACCTATTTAATATGCTCACCTTACCTTTTCGGTCACTAACTTTGTGTTTATTTGAATATTTGTTCACACGCATATCAATAACAATAAACATATATAGCAAATTTTTCCGCTATAATATTTATGTACAATCATAACCAATGTTCTCTCACCAAGGCTTAACTGTTTGGAGGCATACACAAACTACAAATAAATAATTAAATTATGTCTCTTTCAGTTGTGAAAAATGGTTTACACTATTTCTCATATACGGTTAACGAATATATTTGTGGCATTTTGTGCACCAGCCTCTTAACGTATTTCATCTTGTGTAAACACGGCAGCAGTTTTCATACTTTGGGTAATGGGAAGTAATTCTAACACAAGCTGTGTCATGCCAAGTCTTTGTAGTTGTAATTCATATTGCCCCTAAATTCTCGGGAATTCCTGATCTATGCTAAATTTGTGGCTTAAGAGATTCCATCAGTTTTTCCAGGAAATCCAATTTCACAGATTTATTTCTACTGTTTTGTAGACAATCAATGACTATTTCAGGCTTTCTTGCATCTCCTTTGTCATGATCAAAGGTGTAATTCAAAGGTGCACTAGAAATTATCAATTTCTTTTTATTTGGACAATAGGATATCAAAGGGCAATCACCTTAAATACAAAGATTGATTGTTTTTTTTTTATTGGGGAAAAAATTTGTTGCAAG
Source organism: Clitarchus hookeri (assembly GCA_002778355.1). Classification (NCBI taxonomy): domain Eukaryota; kingdom Metazoa; phylum Arthropoda; class Insecta; order Phasmatodea; family Phasmatidae; genus Clitarchus; species Clitarchus hookeri. The sequence continues at coordinate 537,806 of NQII01000349.1, forward strand.
TTTTGTTTGTCATTGCATGGGAAACTGAAATAGTGTTTTTCTTTGCAAAGAAAGATTTATTTTACATTGGTGTACTTGAGAACCAGATGTCTTCTGGAATTATTGATACATTCCTTTCCACTATGCACATACTTACTTACCAACACAAAAATGAAAAGTATGTATTCTGTGGTATCGTAAATTATGTATTATGTAAAATGGTCAATAATATTTTGTTATAGTGGTAAATAGTGAAATAGTATTGTTTGTATAGGCTACATTTATAGAACACTTGTTGAGCAGCTCTCCCTTTGAGCTTTCCTACTTCACTGATTGAATCAGATGTGGTCTCCATGTTAATTTTATCATTAGAGAACAGCTACTGAAGATGGCACTTGTATAGTGGTGCTGCTAAAATTACTGCTAAAAAAAGTGTGTGTGGTCTGCAGTTATAGCCAAAGTCTACTGTACGGTTAAATAAGAGATGTTAGAATCTGTACATGTGAAATAATGTATTTATAAAATAGCCCATCTCTATTCTGAGCATATACATATAGTGAAATACCATAGTGAGTCAGTACATAAATATGCACAAGTAATGATTTTGAATATATTGGTTTTTTAGGTTTGAAAAATAATACAGCAGTAATAGATTATCCTTATGTCCAAGTGACAGGGTGCAAAGGCAAGTAATAAGTTTATATTACAAAAGTGAACTTTTGNTAATAGATTATCCTTATGTCCAAGTGACAGGGTGCAAAGGCAAGTAATAAGTTTATATTACAAAAGTGAACTTTTGCAAAATAAAAATTTTAGAGCTTGTGACATCTAGCACTTTAGTTCATAAAATTGTGTTCTTTAAGAACAAGCNTTTTGCAAAATAAAAATTTTAGAGCTTGTGACATCTAGCACTTTAGTTCATAAAATTGTGTTCTTTAAGAACAAGCAACATAAAAAGCCTTTGAGTGTGCAATAAAAAACTTAAGACATATGGATTTAATTGTTTATATGAATATCTATGGCACACAAAGGGGCACACAACACAAATTTTGATTTCCCAGTTTTTGTTGTGGATGAAAGTCAAAAAAATTACAAAATGACTGCAACAAACGCGGAGCAAATATGTTGCGCCAAACCAGAGCTGTGCCATGAGATAGATAAATATTTAGCGCGTTGTGAAGTCATTCCTCTCATCGCAGGCTAGGCCAGCAGGCATTGCTATGGAAGAGAACATGATACCAAGCAGTCACGCGTGTTCACCCTTCTCATTAACAGCCTGGTACGTGAAACAAAATATACATGTTAAACAGAGATCTCTGGTCATGTTAGTGTGTATGTATTTTTTATTGAATATAAATGAAAATACATTCAAACCATTTCCATTTGAGCCGGAGAGAGGAGTGTCGTCTGTCATTGAGTGCCAAGATAATGATAGCAATTAAGTGAATACTGCGGATAAGGCAAGAAATTTTTCATGGTTTTCGTGTAATAATTGTGTTATAAAGACCACAGATGAAATGTTGTGTTGTGAAATGGATAAATTTGGAACCAGAAGTAAATTACATTGGTTTTAAACATTGCAGTTATAGATGGCCTCTCATTAGGGCTATCTCTTTCAGCCACATAATTTTCATCATTCCTAATTGTTAACGACATATGTGATGTTTTTCTTTTATTTGTCTTGATTTTACTTAAACATACTTATTGCTATTTAAATAAACATTTTTATGTGTANGTGATGTTTTTCTTTTATTTGTCTTGATTTTACTTAAACATACTTATTGCTATTTAAATAAACATTTTTATGTGTAGGCATTAACTTAGTTATTAAAAATTCAAGTATTTTACTAAAACATATTTGCTTACTGAAAGGAATAACGACAGCAAGAGAAGTATTTCTTCTTTAAAACTCAAATGGACGGGTGAGGTATTGGAGCAATGTTTTTCGGCAGTGAGACGTCTATGGTTCTTCTTCCTCTTCTCCTGGTAAATCCCTATCTCTCAAATATGCTAGTATTGGCTTCATAAATATCTCCTTTCCANTGATGTTTTTCTTTTATTTGTCTTGATTTTACTTAAACATACTTATTGCTATTTAAATAAACATTTTTATGTGTATGCATTAACTTAGTGATTAAAAATTCAAGTATTTTACTAAAACATATTTGCTTACTGAAAGGAATAACGACAGCAAGAGAAGTATTTCTTCTTTAAAACTCAAATGGACGGGTGAGGTATTGGAGCAATGTTTTTCGGCAGTGAGACGTCTATGGTTCTTCTTCCTCTTCTCCTGGTAAATCCCTATCTCTCAAATATGCTAGTATTGGCTTCATAAATATCTCCTTTCCAACCATTACATGATAGTGTGTACTTAGTTTTAAGAACAACCCACTTGCCAGATTATTTTGAATACTGACTTCTGTATCAGACAATTTATTAATTTATAGTCAGATATAGCTAAAAATTAGCTGCATATGCAAATTGCTAAAATAGAAGTGAAGTCTTTTTGGTTGTGGTAACTTTCTTAATTACCAGTGTATACATAATGTTTTACGTGCTTTAGGTCCGTAAAAAAAAATTTTTACTCAATCAAAATTTTTTCAGCGAATAATAGGCTTCAGAACCACTGCTGAGCCACAGTTTCTTTGCCTTTCCTTCCTCACTGAATTGTTTATGTGCACAACTTTTTTTCTCATTTTCTTCATACCATTCGTACATTTTTGTTGTGTGATTCAGAATCTACACACATTTTTCAATTAACAATTCACTGTCTCCATCACATGGTTGAGCCACCCACCAAAGATGAATATTTTTACTTGCTTTCCAACATGGATGTCTGAATGCTTTTGTTCTACTCTCGAAATTTTTTCATTAATATTCTTAATGGTTACACACAGAATTCATGCTCTATAGTGGGATGTTGTGTCCTCGTGTAACAGCGTACTACTACATTTCTGTCACTTAAAACCGTTTTATATCACATTTTTCTTTCACAGTTTAATTTATAAATTAAATTTTGATATGCATTTCTTTTCAGGCCTCCCTTCACCAAATTTATCTGCAAAAGTTAGAAGACGACAATCAAGAACTCCCCTAATGCAAATTCATGAAAGAGGAGATGACATATTTTGTGTGAAACACAGGAATCTTACTGTCCACCTCCTGCTAACCGAACATTTGACGATTTTTGGAGTTCTTTTATGTTAGTCTCTCTTTCGTTTTTCCAAGCAGAGTTTGACAAATTATACTGTTGATAATTTTATCACTTGTCGTTCTTGAAATTATGGCAATATCCAGAGACCTACAAAATTATTAAAACTGTTTGAACAAAATTCCGGACAAATATAATAACGACGCAATGTCCAAATTACCCTCCAGATTTTTGCAGTAAACAGAATGAGAATTCCATGAAAATCCATTTTTTATGTAGATCCCTTTCAGTAATACAATTTAATGCTTATTTCATTCTTATAGTCACTGCNATACTGTTGATAATTTTATCACTTGTCGTTCTTGAAATTATGGCAATATCCAGAGACCTACAAAATTATTAAAACCGTTTGAACAAAATTCCGGACAAATATAATAACGACGCAATGTCCAAATTACCCTCCAGATTTTTGCAGTAAACAGAATGAGAATACCATGAAAATCCATTTTTTATGTAGATCCCTTTCAGTAATACAATTTAATGCTTATTTCATTCTTATAGTCACTGCATATTTTTAACAGTGCTAGTACAAAAGTCCGGTCATTTATGACGTTTTTTTCTGTATATTCCCATGGTTGGGAATAGGATGGCATATCCATTTGTACTGTAGCTATCTCATCAATTTCACTAATAGAATCTACTTCTGACTCACCAAGTACATAAAAATTCTCATTTATAGTGTCTTTAATAAACAATGTTACTTCATGCCCACTATCATAGACCACTTCACATCATTTCCTGTAACATTCAGACCCTCATTCTCATTGTATTTCTATATTTTAACTTTTATTGTCCCAAGAATCATTAGGTAATTCTGTTGCTGACGTAGTTGCAGTTTCAAGTGCATTCTGAGGCCTATCTTGTGACGACAGTGTGTTTTACACCAATGCTTTCTGCCTTTTTTTTTTTGTCATACCGTACTGCGCGTGCATTACTAATATGAGCAACTGTTGATTTAGCATATACTCTACCACTATATGGAAAATTGTATTTCCTAACAGATAGTGTTACGCCAGGATTTAATTTTAGCCCTTTCAGTTTTCACCTTGCATTAATTGTAATTTTGTTAACTGTGTTTAGAAATATTTTTCAAGGAAATGCTGGGAACAGCAGGCCCAGGCATGAAATATTTTCTTTTTTTACAAAATGCAACTCCTGATTAAAACACTTGAGGGAATTTCGAAACATCCAGCAATACATGGAAAAATATTCCCTTGTCTCAATTTCCCAGATTACGAGAAGAGTTACTATTTACATCTGAGCACACTACAACTGGGCATTTTCCCAACAATATATTCTTTACCACTGTATAAAACTATCAATTTATAACAGTTTCAGACGTAACTTTATTACTTTTGACACTTATCTAATTCACAAAACTCCATTACTGAAATATTCATGAGGTGAGCGCGATATGAGATTCATGCGACTATGGCTGTGATGTGTGTCAACAACATGCAGCTGTCAGTGGCCAGGCGAGCGGAGTGACATCGCAGTTACTTGCTTTCAGCCATATTTCTTGTAAACGGGGCAACACGAACAAAAATCAATATAGCTGTAGTGCTTAGTAGGTCTTTATCTTTCGTTACACCACAACTTGTGTTTTGTTTTGTGTGCTCCTTTAAATTCTCTAGTGTGTGATGTATTTATGCATAATGTGTAACAATTGGTATATTTGAAAAATAGAAGATCTGTATTATGTCTTTCAAATGCTATATTTATATAGAAGTCCAACAACTGTGTTCATCCCCAGCCTTAATATTTCTTTCAAACTAAAGTTGCCAACATTATTTAATGTGCAACTAGAAGACCAAGCCAATGTTAAAAAAAAGGTTTGTGTTGTATGCCAGTTGTAAAGCATTTGTGTGTGTAAAATGGTTTCTAAGCATCAGGTTATAATATGTGATATTTTGTGCAGATTTTATTTTCAGGGTGCATAAAGTATTCTATTGTGTAAATATAAAAATTATTAATTATGCCAGTGATGTAATATGTTAACTGGACAATTTCATAAAACAAAGGGATTGACACCAATTTTCACACTTGAGTGAATAAAATATTCTGTATGTGGTTTAGCCATTACTATAGTGAAAATTGCTGTGTGCTCCAAAGTATTATACAGGTTGTTTTTAAACAACACTGATAAACTCTGGCAAGTTATTACAAAAATATAACAATGAAACCTATGTATCACTTTTCCCTTATTAAGGGAGCTATACACCACCAAAAATCAAGTTTCAAAATAACTTTAGCCAAAAATATCAGTAAGTATTTGCAAATAAGTAACAAGTCTGTGAATAGTGACTTGTATAAGAGAGATCTTGCACCTCTGAAAATGTGGTTAATATCATCCCTCTTAATTAAATTAATGGGGGTTGTCACCTTATGTTTGTATGAAACTTGTAACAATAAGCTATAAGAAATTTTTTTAAACAAATTGTGAAACAACATGTGTAACTCAACAGAAAAGTTCACCATGTCGGAACACTCGCAGGTAAACAGTTTTCTAGAAATCCGTTCAGAAATTTTTAACAGAAAGTGAGTAACCTGACCGGTAGTAAAACCCCAATTTTGTGAGGCCTTACTGTATTTTAGAAAGACCTTTCAAAATCACTGACCTCTCAATATAGTTTCCAACCAATTTTGACCCTCCCNAGCATTTTTCGTGTTAGGTCAGCTTTAATAAGCTTTAATTGCAAAAATAACATTTTTACAGAAGGAAATATTAATTTATTTTAATAGACAGATTTCTTCCGAATCATGTATACCCCAGAGGACGTATACATCCTTCCCTTGTCCCCAAACAATTTAAACTTTGGGTACCGAGTAACTTTAATAAGTGCGTTTCCATTAGCTTCTTGAGGGAAAATTAGACAATGTATTAATGAAATATTTTTTTAATTCAAAGGGTGTTTTCCAAATAAGATTATACAGTACAAGCCTGATATAATGCAGCTGTTGGGAGACTTAACTCAGACCTGCATTATAGCTTTCTGCGCTATTCCGGGAGTGACAGCGTATCTCTGAGTGGTGAAAGGGGGACCAGCATCAAAGCAAGAACATCTCAAATACCATGTTCCAGGCAAAGGATAAACTTTTTCTACCAAGGGCTATGTTTATTGCTGTGTGTTTCCGTTTGTCACAAGGGATGAAGGAGGTGCTTCCCCTGCACTCCCCCCCTTTGTTTTGGTGGAAGTGAGAAAGAGAAGGGCAGAAACTAAACACAAAGAGTGTTATGGCTGCAGGAGCGAGGCTGGCCGAGTAGGTCAAGGTTATGGCAGTCATAAAGAAAGAGGGGAGAATGAGGCCCTGTTCCAATTGGCACTTTTTGTTAACAAAATGGTCACGTGATCTGTTTTGTCTACAAAATCTAAGACTTATTTTTATAATTGCATTTTACCCACTTTGAAGCTAAAATTTACAAAATACAATTAAGTAAACTGCCGCCATANGCCCTGTTCCAATTGGCACTTTTTGTTAACAAAATGGTCACGTGATCTGTTTTGTCTACAAAATCTACGACTTATTTTTATAATTGCATTTTACCCACTTTGAAGCTAAAATTTACAAAATACAATTAAGTAAACTGCCGCCATAATAGTGTTGCCTGTTTGAAACATTTAAATGCACATATAGGTAATATTATTGGAATAAACAAATGTTTATTGTACTCACAATAATAATTTCACAAGGCAAATTGCTGAAATATTCTTGAAATAAGTATTTTCTCACGACACAAAGTTTCGTTATAGGGATGGGACGACCGAATCTAATATTAGCAGAATCCACCAAATCGTAGGGATTAATTGATTCTGTTGAATTTATATAAGATTTGTGCAAAGATTTATTTTTTCGTTTCTGTTAATTCTAAATTTCGCATATTATGTAATTCAAAGTAAAGTTCCCCCAAAGTGTATGAATAATTCAAATGTTTATATGTGCTGCAATAATTAAATTCTTATGTAACAAAAGGAGCATCGCAAACAGCTGGCCACTTTATGTATGTGCCTAAGGTGGCGAAGCATTCTGCTGCACGTGGCCTTGCCTTCAGACATGTCGTAACGGGCCGCAAGCGGGTGGTACAGAAAAGCAACTGAGCTGCAAACCCCACCCGCAATCCACCCAAGTCCGCAGACAAAGAACTCCTCTCTCTGTTTGCTGTTTTCTTCCTCGTTTATCTGGGTTTTTTTTTATAGATCAACCTTTACTTAAGTATCTGGAAGAAAAGAAAGAAAGAGAGCTACTGAATTTCCTATCAAAAAAATAATTTTCGTGTTGCACTTAGGTTTTCTTTTTTATTTTACATTTAAATTAATGGGAGTGCAAGGAACCTAAGTCTAATGCGGCAGCCAGTGGAGTGTGTCCGAGGCAGCATTATAGAAAGAAAGGCCAAACAGGGATACTATATAGTGTTGATTCCCAGCAGGTAGTTTCCAAGCTGTCCTCTCCTTTTTTTTTTGCAGGAGTGAGATGCCATTCACAATGGTTGAGGAGGAAGGTTGTCTTGTCTCTTGGGACAGAGATATTTGGCTGGCAGGAGTGATGTTCACACAGAGGCAGGGGGAAGGGNGGGGGGGAATGCTGGTGCTACGTGGGTAAATACCACAGATTATAATTTTTGTTTCGGCCCCAAAGAATTCAAATTATGAAGGTTTTACTTTATTAGACTTTGTGGACTAGTAATTTTGGAATCATGATATCACCAAAATAATAGCATTAATAGCAGCATGGCGTACTAGACATTTTTATGTTATGATATTCGGATTAACCTTACAAAATGCTAGATACAAAGTACGATAAACANATGGCGTACTAGACATTTTTATGTTATGATATTCGGATTAACCTTACAAAATGCTAGATACAAAGTACGATAAACGAAACTCCAAACAAATTAGAACACTGCCTGATGAACGGCATGTTTAACTTTCTACACCTTGTATAGTCTCTCCTTATTATATCACCATGTGACACTTTCAGGATCTACATATTTTTTCGTTACAACTTGTTTTCCATTTTATCCTGCATAAATAATTACTTTTAACTTGAACTCAAAAGTGTAACTGCACTTTTTTTCCATCCACTATATACTTTCCTTCGTATACTACTGTATCACGCTCATGCAAGAAAATCTATTAGCAGTGCAGAAACAATGTAGCTAGCTAAACTGTAGAGCATGCGTTGCTCGTTGGTTACCTTCTTTTATGCCCGACACTCAGGCGCGTAGCGACAGGCAAACAAACTACTCATTCATGCCCCTTTTTCCCCCTCACATTCCTGGGCGCATCTTCCCCTTCCCGTTCACCCCCAGCGGAATCGTCNCTCATTCATGCCCCTTTTTCCCCCTCACATTCCTGGGCGCATCTTCCCCTTCCCGTTCACCCCCAGCGGAATCGTCACTCACCACACCCTCACCCTGTTATTGGCCAGACTTGTTGCTATGTGGGCAATGGCCAAGCGAGATAACTAGGCTAGGCGTGGAGACTGCATATTGATTGGAGCAGCTGGGGGAAGGGGGGGCGGTGTAGAACAGTTACTCCCTTTGTTCCTTCACATGTCGCACAGGCAGCCTTTCCTTAAATTGCAGTGCAGCACGCTAGTTTAAAATCACAAGACGATGACAAGAACTGGTTAAAATCGACCCAAAAAAAAAAAAAAATTTTTTTCCCCATCTTGTGGCATGCCAATTACAAGTAGTAACACTACAACCCATGTATTTTATCGCTGTAGGCTCGCAAACTTATTTTTAATCAGTTTTTATTGCGATTTATTGCAATTTTCCTGGGATTTTGTATTTTTTCAACAATTTTATGATTCTTTGATGGTTCCTGAGAATGGCCTCGTAAAATCACTGCATCGTTATATCCAGTACTCGTAAATTCGGGGCTCTACTGTAAGCAACACACAATACATATGACGTGTGACTGAATGGTATGCGAGTGAAAAATGAACAGCTCTCATTGTACTTTAAAAGTGCAAAGGGTCGTATGTTACGTGTGAGTCTAGGTGAGTTGCATTCACAAATGGTGGTACATGACGTCCACCCACAGGGAAAATGGGGAAGTCAGGGAATTTCATAAGGGAAATATCAGGAAATTTTCACCTGGGTCAAGGAAAATGTTAATAATTGCTACTCTGCAAAAGTTTTTAGTTGTGTGAATACAGGGTAATGTACTTATCAACATATGCATTTTAAAATTTCAATTTCTAAGTTTGTGTACTGGCAATAATACAGCTTTTCCAAGTGACATAGGGCCAATATGTACAAAATAAAGTATGTGTGTGTTTGTAGTTGGCACTTGCGTGAAGTCAATAGCCTGTATTGAGAGAGATATAGATGAGCTGTATAAAATGCTGGACCTGCTAGTTTGGTCTGTTGCAGTGTAATTTAATTTTACTTCACTGACAGCATATTTTTTCTGTCAGTGGTGGAAAAATATGGTATTGGAAGGTTTCAATTCAGAAAATAGGTCAGGGAAAATAGTAATAATATGCGTGGAAAACGGGAAAGTCTGAGAATTCCAAAATTGAATTTCAGTGGACATCCTGTGGTATTTTGATGTGTGTGTACCACCAGGGGG
>NQII01000349.1:547634-671249 GCA_002778355.1 Clitarchus hookeri
GGGGGGGGGGGGGCATTCTAGTAAATAATTGGTAGTGTTCTGTGATTGAAAGATGAATACAAGGAAACTTAACAAACAAACTTCTACATTTACAAACTTAAGTGCACCAATCAATCAATTAATTCAGCCACATCCCTAGCACAAACTGATAGCATGCCGAATTTAGATTGCTGTCAGGCCATCACTACTGTATTGTGCAGTCATATGCCAAGTGGTGTAACACCTTTCAGTGTTTGTGTGTTGCGTTCCTGTCAGGTCATTCATGTTCTGTTTGAAATTTCCACATGGATTTCTTGAAAACTGTTCACCTAAGAGTGTTCTGACAAAGCGACCTTTACTGTTGATTTAAACATGCTGATTCACAAGTTTATCTTTGCAAATTGTTTACAGCTTATTGTTACAAACTTTCATATAAATATAGGGTGGCAACCCCCCCATTTACTAATTAAGGGGGATGATATTACCAACCACGTTTTAAGAGGTGTAAGATCTCCATTATACAAATCAATATTCCCAGACTGTTACTTAAGCGCAAGTACTTACTGGTATTTTTAACTATAAGCATTTCAAAACTTCATTTTCATGAGCATGTTGTTCCTTTAATAATCACTTAAGGGAAATTTGGTGTGTAGGGTTTAGTCTTATATTTTCGTAAGGAACAATCTGCTGGAATTTGTAGATGTTATTCAAAGACAGTCTGTATATTTTCTTTTCCTCAGATAGACAAATTTTTGCAAATTTTTTGCAGCAATATTGTATATCATGTATCTCTTGTAATATTATTGTGCAGATGAGTAAAATCATATTTAATGTTAGCCATATTTTCAAATATAACATAATAAAGTGCTAATTTTTTACCACAAATATTATGTTTTATTTCAAAATAGTTTTTCCTTCATATTTAACAGAATTTGCAAGAAAAATTGTGATAGTCTTTTTTTACTTACTTTGGAACCTTTTTGCAAATATATGAAATAATATTAAACACTCCTATCATTTAAATCACAGTTAACCTCAAAAATGCCATTTAAAATGTATGACAATATTTACAAATGATGATGATTTCCAAACAGGTTGGTATACTCTAGTCCCATAACATAATTACAGAATAAGTCCTTAAAGGTTATCGTTGAAAGAAGCGTGTACCCTGATTAAAAAATGGAAATTTATGAGATTATGTATTAATTTTCCATAAATTTGATGATATATTTATACTCTGTATGATAAAACAAATTTTAGAACTTTACAAAACATTCACAAGTATAATAAAACGTGATTGTGTATTTTATTGAAAAAGCCCATTTGAATATCAGTAAATAGAAAATTATTAAGGTACTTGGATCACATGTAAATTAAAAAATTTTCTTTTTCTAATGTCATTACAATTATCAATTACAATTATTAAGCTACATGGATCTAGTGTACATTAACATGTTTCCTTTTCCTCAAGTCATNATTACAATTATCAATTACAATTATTAAGCTACATGGATCTAGTGTACATTAACATGTTTCCTTTTCCTCAAGTCATTACAATTATTGTCAGGCATAACAACACATTTATATGAGCCCTGAAAGGACAGGATGTCTCATGGCATACTACAAAGCAATATATTTCTTGCAAAAGAAATAATGATCACAAGGGAGCTTAAACTCCACTACAATAAAAAACGGCTAAGTAGCATATAATATTATTTTGAAAGAATGACAATTCTCTACATACTGGAATAGATTTAAATTTAATGTTTTGTCAGAAAACTGATATAGGGAAATCTTAGTTCAATTTCGAACTTGCTGAGCAGACAAATGCATACTGATGCATTATTAGTCCATGCAAAGTATGTCAGTTATCTAATACAATGAGTCACAGTTATATCCAGAGAATTATAAGAAAACTACAGTGTAATATTTTGCGCAAATTGTAAGTTTGTGGAACTCTGATAGTAGAAAATATTGTCAGAACTGCATCACATGCAGGTTGCATGCAGCAAAGAACATGAAATAAGCCAAACAACAAAAAATCAGAGTAACCATTTTCTAAAAAATGTAAAAACAGTGAAAGCAAAATTCTAGAAGTAGAAAAAGGAATAACTTATGGAATAACTTCTCTGTAATGAATTCCAGGACTGCAATGACTAAATGCATAATTTTGGAGCAGTCAAAATGTAAGAAGGGCATGATGCAACTAAATGCAATATTTATGTAAAATGAGAATTTGGGTAGGAGGTTCCAAATAAAGAATTGAAACAGTGTTTTCTTACAGGCGTGGAGGTACTTCATAAATGTGTAGCACCACTTACTTGCTTTTGCAGCCTGCCTGTACAACTCTGCACCTCCATCGGAACAGTGAAGTGTTAAAAAAAAATCTAAGAAACTACATACAAATGACATTGAAACACATGTGATTGAGCTGTCACAGAATCCTTACCTGTTGACCAGACAGAAATACTCACTGTGCAGGTGCAGCAGTGAAGAGACAGCAAGTCTGGCATCTACCTTCCCCTTACACGCCTGATGAGAGGGGAAGTAGTTACCTAGCAATAAGCATGGCATTCTTGTGTATATATATATCTCTCTCTTTCTCTCTCTTTCTCTCTCTCTTTCTCTCTCTCTCTCTCTCTCTTTCTCTCTCTCTCTCTCTCTCTCTCTCTCTCTCNCTCTCTTTCTCTCTCTCTTTCTCTCTCTCTCTCTCTCTCTTTCTCTCTCTCTCTCTCTCTCTCTCTCTCTCTCTCCCAGGCGCTTGCGTGGTCTCCTTACATTCCTGGCGAGAGGACAATAGATTGACTACATGAAGCATTAAATAAAACTAATCATGTTATCTCAATTGACACACAGTTATCCTGTCAAACGCAACGCACCACACCACAGAGCGGCCAAGTGCTCTACCAGGTTTGACCTCTTAAGGTTTCACCTGAAAATGTTACGCAGTACATTTTAGCGAGGAATTATTTTTTGCCAGGATGTTTTCTTTTGTTATTCAAGATAGTTTTTTTAATTTTTTTTCCATTTAGTTGGTGTTCAATTGTATCTGGTGTAAAATCATGATTTTCAAACAAAATATATTTAACTCAATGGACAGCACAGGGTGGCCATAGACCTCGAAAACCGGGAAAATTGGGAAATATCGGGGAATTCCTTTAACTGGGAAAAATCAGGGAGATTTAAGACTCATCATGGAATTTTTTACCCGTCTGAACTTTCCCAGTTTGCATGTTACGTGTTTCGCTCTGTAAGCGAACAAAGCTAATTTCTTAGCAGTAAACAACATAACACTTAGGGTTTAGATTGGTATTGCTAGCGGCTTTTAGCGGTACAAATATACCTTTAGGTGAAGTGAAGCTCGTTGTGATTGGTTTATGGTTCTTATAATGGTGATTTTCACGTGACCCATATCCAATCACAAACACGGTTGTTTGCCGCAGTTGCGTAAGCGGCCAAAGATGGCCTCACCGACTGCCGACAATGTAAACGATCGTAAATGTAGATGTACTCATTGAATGGAATGTGGAAATGTCAAATTGATATTACGTGATAGGTGAATTTGTTTGGAATGTAAGTTAAGCGACAATCACTCAGAAATGTTTAGTTATCAATGGAGAAGAGTTAATGGCATATCTAGTTATTTGCAACAAAGAATGCATTGGTGATAGTGTGCAATCCGAAGACGCGTTGTTTTGTTGACTTTTTNTGTTTTGTTGACATTTTTTTTTGTGGACGGATAATTTGACTTGAGGTGTGTAAGTTTGACCACTTTTTCTCAACTTTGATGGTGTTTTAATATGGTTTTTACATCGTTTTGTAATGCATGGTCTTTAAAATGAAATCAACTTCATACTTGCGGCACCACATCATCATTATTACAATTGAAAACGGCTTTATATAAATTATTAAACAAAAAAGCCTGATTACGTTAATTTTTAAATAATCACGCTGGAAATGCTGAAACTGACAATTCTCTGTAATTTGTATTTTCAACATTTGTTTAACAACAAATTCATTGTAATAAAAACTTATGCGTAACAAAATAATATAACCTGCAATTTTAACCAATTTTTCTCTACAATTGTGTCTGAATCCGCTAATTTAAGAATTCAGGGTTTAGGTATTGTGTTGGATGGATTCGAACATCACTGAACAGCGCCGCATGCGCAAATTTGGAAACTGCAGTTGATGAAGAAATGTTTTTCTCCTATGCAAACTTATTTTTTTGTTATTTTGTCGTTCTTTGCAATTAACATTGTGCTTAAAATACTATATATGGTACAACACCATTTTTTCGGATATTAAAATATAACATATAAATTTATTTTCTTTAAAAAAAGTTATTCATTACGTAAACAATAACATGACTATCCCTTCATTCTATCTTATGCTCACTTTTTAAGATATGGGGGACATTCATATTTGTTTTCAGCTGAAGCGCATTATACAATACGTAAATAAACAACAGCAGAGTTGAGTAAAATCCCCATGTCGTGGTGCCACTTGGGAATATCCCGAGAACTGTATTTTGTAGTGCGTTATAAGTGAGTTTTGTGTCTCTATCTTGTATATCCAAAATTGCTTCGCAGTGCCAATTTTCCAACAAAGGTGCTGAGTTTAACAAAACCAAATACAGTAGCACAATTCTTGCCCATTTAACATTCTTTGTTTGCTACTGTCTGCCCAAAAGTTACTGCAAGTTTGTTTTCTCAGCCTTATATTTGGCAGCAATGTTTTTTGTGTTTACATGTACTGTTAATTTTAATTTTGAGAAATTAATTAGGAACTTTGCACATATTATTCGTGCCTTCTGTTTCTGTATAAAAATGTGCTTTCTGCACAGGTGCCTTGTAAAATGACAGCAAGGTTTCAGGATGACTGGCTTATTGACCCTAATTTGGGTTTGCTTAATAGAAAGGTTCCTTGTGACCCAACAAAAGCCAAGTGTAAAGTGTGCAACACCTCGTTTACTCTAAGCGACATGGGTCATACTGCAGTCAAAAGCCATGGCAAAGGGAAAAAACACTTATCAAGAGTTAGTAACAAAAAAACACTTTCAATTGGTGAATTTTTTAAAACTTCACAAGAGGACAAAATTGATTCAGTGCCAGTGTGTCCAAACAGTCAACACTACCCATTGACATTTGTTCAGTCCCCAGAGAAACAAATTATCAAGGATGTACCTCACTGCAGTGTTAAGGAATTTGTTATTAATGAACAAGTGAGTCGTGCAGAAATACTGTGGTGTCTGCAGACAATTATTGCACATAAATCCATGCATACAGCACCAAAGTATATTAATTTGTTAAAAGTTATGTTCCCAGACAGTGTTATAGCCAGTAAGGTGCAACTTCAAAGAAGCAAGATTGCATATTCTATACTATTTGTTATTGCAACTCACTTCAAGAAACAGTTGCTGGAATCTGTGAGTGCTTGCAAACGTATTGTAGTGGATTTTGATGAATTGCTTAACAGAGTGAGCCAAGAGATTCAAATTGATCTGAACATACACTTTTGGGACAATGATNGGATTTTGATGAATTGCTTAACAGAGTGAGCCAAGAGATTCAAATTGATCTGAACATACACTTTTGGGACAATGATAGCAACGAGGTACATACTAGATTTTTTAATTCTGCTTTTATGTGCCGCACCAAAGCAGATAACCTTAGAACAGCTTTNGCAACGAGGTACATACTAGATTTTTTAATTCTGCTTTTATGTGCCGCACCAAAGCAGATAACCTTAGAACAGCTTTCAAAGAAGCAGTGTCGCCACTTGACTTCAGCCTAGTGTGGAAATGTGTCTACAGAGCTACTGCAGATCAGAAAAATGAGTTGACCACTTCTGGCGAGATGTCATTTATGAGAATAGCAACCCGAAATCTGTGGAGATAATCATGAAGATCGTCATGATACTTTCCCACGGCAATGCGAATGTTGAACGTAGTTTCTCAGTTAACAGCGAGTGCCTCGTTGATAACATAAAAGAATGAAACCTTCGCAAAGGATGGTCTACGACCTTATAATGGCAGCAGGTGGGGACCTATCGGATTACAGCATTTTCAACAGTAAAAACGATAGAATGTCTTTACGTGCTCGGTCTGAATGGCTTCTTATTGAATTGCCAGAAAGAAGCAAAGGTGATCAAAGAAAATTGTGAAATTTGTAGAAAACGTCTGGCCAAAGAAAAGTCTGATTTGGAGGCCAAAAAAGCTAAAATGCTAGCTCAAGTCCAGGCTATTGAGGAATAAATAAATACCATGAAGCAGTAATAAGCCCAAATTGCTTTTAAATTTTAATGTATAAATGTATGCACACTTGGAATGTTATTTCAGAAATAAAATAATGCATATTTGGTCTTCTCAAGTTAACCATTTTTTGCTGTAGTTTTTAAATGTCTTAAATCGTATATTTTGTCAATATATATATATATGTTTTTGTGAAAATTAGTTTGGAATTTATCAAATAATATTAATGGACAGAACAGTATAGCTANGTCATTTTTGCTATCTTACAGAAATGCACGAGCCAGACTTACCGAAGAAATTGAATTGCCAGAAAGAAGCAAAGGCGATCAAAGAAAATTATGAAATTTGTAGAAAACGTCTGGCCAAAGAAAAGTCTGATTTGGAGGCCAAAAAAGCTAAAATGCTAGCTCAAGTCCAGGCTATTGAGGAACAAATAAATACCATGAAGCAGTAATAAGCCCAAATGGCTTTTAAATTTTAATGTATAAATGTATGCACACTTGGAATGTTATTTCAGAAATAAAATAATGCATATTTGGTCTTCTCAAGTTAACCATTTTTTGCTGTAGTTTTTAAATGTCTTAAAACGTATATTTTGTCAATATATATATATATATGTTTTTGTGAAAATTAGTTTGGAATTTATCAAATAATATTAATGGACAGAACAGTATAGCTANATATATATATATATGTTTTTGTGAAAATTAGTTTGGAATTTATCAAATAATATTAATGGACAGAACAGTATAGCTACTAGATTTCTGCAACTGTGATTATTGTGATCCACATGTGACAAAAGTTCAATATTCTACATGNCTACTAGATTTCTGCAACTGTGATTATTGTGATCCACATGTGACAAAAGTTCAATATTCTACATGAGGTTTGAGGCAAGTGGTATTCTGCTGTAGCCAACAGAAGTGTAATATATTTTTTGTTGATCTTGTCTTTATATGCTTTGCTATGACTTTTCAATCTTAGATTTAAGTTTTTGAAACAAAAAAAAATGTCGTAAAATATCAGGGAATTTTTTTAGAAAATTTATGGAAATATCAGGGAATTTTTAAATAAATTTATGGAAATATCAGGGAATTTTTAAATAAATTTTTTTGGCCACCTTGCAGCATCTTTGCGAATAAAATTATNAAATTTATGGAAATATCAGGGAATTTTTAAATAAATTTTTTTGGCCACCTTGCAGCATCTTTGCGAATAAAATTATATGCCCGGAAGCATATACTTGATCTCCCCTTGTCACCAAAAATTGTTTGAACATTGAGCATTATGTATTACCAAGCATAAAGTTAATTTTCAGTAACTTCTTACAGGAATATTAGAGGATTTATATTGATTTATTTTAGTAGATACGCGTCTTTTGAATAAACTGATATCCTGTAAGGGCCTATGGACACCTTTTGTCATCTAATAATGCATAAGCACCAAACCCAGGCGCAGCATAACTTGCAACATGCGTAAGTGTCTGGGAAAATCAGAAGGATGTTGTTTTGAATTATTAATTATTGAACACTGTTAATAAGTACATTTTAATCACCTTATTTATTCATCTCTGTCTCAAAATCACTCTTTTTCTTAAGTGAAATATCATTATTTACTTAAACTACGCATTTGCCATGCAAGCACTGTCTCGCCAACGTTGCTGTAGATAGAAGATATGTGGCCTGGATTGCATAACCTTCAGCTGTCCTTGATATTTGGCAGAACTCGTTTCCTCTCCTTACATGGCTGCCTGGGAGGGAGCTAGTTGCCTAGCAACCAGTGTGGCATCCTCCTTGTGCCCTCCCTCTCTCTGGGTGCCAACTGGTTTGGAAGTGGAGGGGTACAGTGCTTTACTTCTGCTGCTGAAGCTTCCCCTTGTTCGTTTCGCCCATCGTGAACACACTGCTGGTCGGTAACCTCTCGGTGCGCTCTCAGCTGATCGAGCACATGTGGGACATTCAAAATTTGGCTTGTATGTGGTGTCATATTATTTTCATTTTCAGGACAGTAAACAATACATACAAACACTGGGAAGAATGTAAAATAAATCTACTGCAAGCTACAGAAATAAAAATATCTGCAGAGACTTTGAAAAATTATGTGAAATTTAATTTCAGTGATAATATTTAATTCTGACACCAGTATTTATGAGTAAATGATCTGTGCAAAAAAAATTAAACAATTAAGAAAAATCAGTGCAGGCTTTAAAATTGAGCTTAGTTTTGTGTGGCCATTCAGTAACCTTAGCCTCTCTTGTGACAGTATCGCTTTTAAATTCCAATAAATTATTATTTGTCAAGTTTCATTCATTCTTGAAAAATCAAAATAATTAAAAATGTATTTTCTCAAAACTATCACCAGCAAACTGTGCAGGGCTCCAAATGTAAATGTGGAGTAACTTAATTAATTTATGTCCAATATGGCATTTCTGATGCTTCAAATAAATTCCAAAGTTGCTAATGAAATAAATTTCAAAGTTGCCTCTGCAGTAGAAAATCTTAAATTACTTATCTGAAAATATTATTTCATCTCAGGATCTTGCAGAAAAAAGCGTAGGCTGGGCTCGCTAGGCATCTTACTTAATGGGTCGATGTATGAATCATCTTCCCTAGCTAAATTCTCGGGCTTGTGATACACCATAATAAAGTTCATTTGGTACCAAATTCACACTATATGGTCATTCAAACTTGGATTTAAACAAATTAATGCACAGGAAGCGCATACAGACTTTCTTCTTATATCCAACTGGTGCAAGTCTTCTCCCCCATCGGGCAGTCTGTATAAATAGCTAGTACTCATCGGAAAATTAAATAAATCAAATTACCTACCAAGCCAAAACCCATAGGCTCTGCATCCTGCCTGGCAGAAAAGAAGATGGCCGATTTCCTCCTCGACTAAATACTGAAAATGTAACTTTAAACCTCACGCCAATCACGAGAGGGCTGCAACACATATTACACACTGTCATGCGTTACCATGACAAACAAAATAACACATTACTCTGACTCTACTCCCCACCTGTGGTGTACAGAATGGTTCANTCATGCGTTACCATGACAAACAAAATAACACATTACTCTGACTCTACTCCCCACCTGTGGTGTACAGAATGGTTCATAGGGTCTACAGTTATGGTTAACTGGCACAGACTATAGGTGCCTGGAAGGTTGAGGGTATATCACACAATGACTTCATCATGACTTCTTAGTTTTGAACCGTTTATTTAACGGGAATTCATTTATACATTCCCGGCACTGTTGCGGGACTTTATACANGACTTCTTAGTTTTGAACCGTTTATTTAACGGGAATTCATTTATACATTCCCGGCACTGTTGCGGGACTTTATACATACTTTCCCGTTACCTTGAGCCGGGAATTTACTCATACATTAACGCCCTGCGAGTTCAGGCCTGAAGGGCTGGTTACACTGTTCTGGCTATGTTTCCGACGCTGTGGGGGCATTAGGTGACAGGACAGGTCCCTGAGTGANAGGGCTGGTTACACTGTTCTGGCTATGTTTCCGACGCTGTGGGGGCATTAGGTGACAGGACAGGTCCCTGAGTGATGACGTGATTACTTATCTGCACATGTTGCGTGGTAGTTGTCCCGGCAGTTGAGATCTGGTGAGTTGGATGGCCTGGACACGTGCCGGCAGTTGATGAGATCTGGTGAGCTGGATGGCCCTGTTTTAGGCCCTCTGTGGTTGACTTGTTGTACGCAGCTGGCTTCCTCTCGACGTGGCGCTTCTCGCTGAAGCTCACCACTCGCTCCCGTTCTTGGCATAGGGTAGTAACTGACTGCTTACTTCCCTACCACGTCCTGGCGATGTGACCCTTGATGGGCCCCCACCCGTCCTTCTCGGCTATGGGCTGCACTGGACTAATCCCACTAGCTCAACATGGCACTTCTCGTTGAAGCTCACCCCTCGACTCCACTTTCTCGGTGCATTATTGTAACTGACTGACTGACTCGTGTCCCGGCGTGGTGAAACTACTCGTCGGACGTGACTCTGGTAACTGTCTCTGATTCTGCCCCGCGTTTCGCGTCCCGATATGGCTGACCTCTTAATGTCGCGGCTGACGGACGTGGCCGGGTTCCGATCTCCCCGGCCTTGGTACCTGTTGCACTAACTTACTCTCTCGGCGCGGAGTATCGTAGCTTCCAACTGAACTCTATGCGATGATAACGAACTCACACCCTCTTCTCTCATAAATTCGCTTATATCACTCTTGACTCCCTCCCTAAGTTCCTACACGTTTCTCCCTTGTTGTGGGAGGTGGGAGGAAGCAGTCCACAGCGCTTCTTACACGCACCATGGTTCATGAAGGTGGGGGAGGGAAGGGGGTGGCCTGCACCCTGAAACTTACCTTGTCAGTTTATTCTTCCACGGTGCGTGTCCACGTTGCCCCATAGTTAGCTAAAGGGTGGGGGGGAGGAGTGCTCGTGGCACCACTTTCTAAGCTTGTCAGCCGTTTTCTGTGGCGTGTTTTTAAATTCGGGCGGAAATACGCCCTACTATCTTGATATTTCTCAGCGTTTACAAATTTCCCTGGGCTTGCTAGGGGGTGGAAGGAGGAGGCCCGAGGGCAGTAGCACGTGGAATGGCCTTCACGCACTCGTAAATCTCGGCTTGACTTAGGGATGCATAAATGGGCGAGACGTGTCGTCCGGAAGGCCCTACACTGGTTTAAGCTGGCGGGGGGGGGGAGGATTAATGACAGCGCCGCTCTACTTAATATTTACATCACGCGTCATCTCTTAGCTCATGACCTCCATCCATAAACTTCTTTGTAAGAATTCTGGAAGTTTTCCAAAAAATAAATAATTACCATCATTATACATAGTATTTTGAGCTTACACGTACTGGTCATTAAAATAAAATCTTTAAACAAAAGTAATTAAAATGGTAGCTGTCACATATAAACAAACAATAAACAAATATTACTTGAGTCAAAACAGTAGAAATACTCGTATCAACAGTAGCAAAATAAAAATATAGCATTTTTTTAAAGGTATTACAGACATCAATGCCGAATTTACTGTGATGATACTGTAGCAGAAACACAACATTTATCCAGAAATTCTAATGGCTTAAATTAAGTTCTCTCCTTCAGGAAAATCATTATAGTTGAAAAATTATTTTCTTCGCAATAAAGTCTGCACATATAAATATTAACCAAACTAATCCACTGTGGTCAGTAATAAGGGGTGTCTTCAATTATATCATAAACAAATCATTGGCACAAATCAACATTAAAATCTTGTGAATAATAATTACGAGAACATTTTCAATAATGAAATACATAATCACCCATGGTGCATCAAAAATGAACCTGTTTCTTGCCATTGTTGGCGTAGGTCCCATGACCTGATGCTTGGCGATCCTCTTCGTGTTGTCTCCATGATCTCCGGCCTTGTTCCTTTTTTGAAACTCCGAGCAGGATGATGGGTTGTTACACTCACCAGTACTCGAGCGGGCTAAAACGGGATTGGAGCGGCATAGTTTCTCTGCAATTTTTTAATGCTGTCACTCAAGAGAAAGCTTCATCGCTTATATGCGTAACACATAAAGACTGAGGCTATCAAGTTCACATGCCTCTTAACATATGCGTTCACATCACCTGTATTTTAAAGTATTTAGCGTGCATGGTGGTTTGGCTATTGAGAGCTCATTAGTTTTCCAGCACCGCCATGTTGCGTGTGTAGTTTGCATCAAGTGTTTGAATTAGCATGTGTAAAATGTNGCTCATTAGTTTTCCAGCACCGCCATGTTGCGTGTGTAGTTTGCATCAAGTGTTTGAATTAGCATGTGTAAAATGTTGTATCGTCGAACTCGCATATAGTCTTGAAGATTCTGTTTTCCACTGGATATGCACCAAATAACTTAGTGTCCTCCTATTCACACGCGAAAAGCACTCACTTTCTTCTAGCTGTCATTTAAGGAAGCAAATGGTCTGCTGACCCGACGACACTTGGCTCAGATTTAAATTCAAAATACTAGGCTAGTGTTCCTGGCTCATGCTTATACTTTCTGATATAAAACTGCTTATCAGATTACTGCTCAACGATATCCACTTGAAGAAATAATTATCAACAACAATGAAAAAAATTAAAATTTCATCAAAACATAGGCAATAAATGAATATCAACTATGAAAAATAATCTATTACCCATACATGAATATCATTACAACAATAACATGAAAATACTTAGAACATAGTAAATACATATATATATAACGCAATATAAGCAACCACATCCACAGAAAAAAATATATCTTGCAGAACAAAAAAAAACCAAATTGTTCAGCACTGCCTAAACTGGATTAATTACGAAGACTACATTGGCAGCTGCTTACAACAAAATCAACCAATAGAACTATGGTTCGTATGCTTTCTAGTTATAGTGTGTATGTGGTTTTGAAAGAATGCAGTTGCTTTGTGTTTTAATTTGGGGCATGTCAATTTTCTCTTTTGTTTCAGCACATCTTCCTTTAGCTGGATTCGAGCTGGNCTTTGTGTTTTAATTTGGGGCATGTCAATTTTCTCTTTTGTTTCAGCACATCTTCCTTTAGCTGGATTCGAGCTGGACCTGGACAACAGTAAGTACTATATCAACATCTTAGCAAAGTGCAGGCAGGTAGATAACCTTAATATAGGCAGGGCTAGTTTGTCGTGTAGGATCTGCTAGGACGATGGGAAAATTTCCTTACCACATAGGCCATTTATTTTGAACATATTCTGCTCTTTAAGTGGGTTCTTGTTCGTCTCATATAGTCGCAATTATGATGGTGCGTGCTCGATAAACCTCTTTACTTCAAGACAAAGCAGGTGCGTGTTTACTCAATTACTTGGAACTCAAAACATACATAAAACATGGTATTCACTGTGGTTGTGGCATTCTATTCATCGCTAACTCTCCAGTTACCTCACCCTACAAAAGCCCTCCCAAATAAAACTTTAAAAATGCTGTGTACATACCAGTAGTTTCCTCGAAGCATATTATTTTAACTTACTCGTCATGCAAATAATCTACTGTACTAACAAACTTTATCACATTGTAGTCAGCAGCGTTCTGTAGGCTCTTAAAGCTGTAAAATTAAACTTTCCTACTATTACCCCTTTGATAGGATTAATCAATTCATAGCAGTTTCCTTTTGTGATCTTAAGATACCATGTATGGTCCTGCAAATAATGGGAACAATTTCTTTGTTAGATGGTCCCGTTACTTGCTAATATGCACTGCTTCTACTGGAATTGCTTGTCCGGGCTGAAAATATAAAAAAGCATTGCAGGATAAAAAATATTTATACTTAGATAGCAACTTTATGCAACTTAGACAGCTTCTTATTCTTGCATCTTCTTTGAGCTGCGATGGTCAGACAGTTTTTCACTAGTTTGCTCTCTCTCTTCATGTAATACTTCTGCAGGTACGACTTTTTCTTTGGTATTTGCAGGTGGTGAAGTTAACTTATAAGAGGTCAAATATCGCTGACCAGTCAACACTTCCCACTGGGTTAAATTTGTAGATTCATGCACTGTATGGTTTATTACATACTCTACCAGCTTAATATTATCTCTCCAGTTCTGTTGCAAAGCATGGACAAATTTTCTCAGCATGCCTAGTAGGCTTTTCATACGGCATTACACAGGATTTCCTTGCGGGTGCCTTACCGCAGTAGTCGTGGGCAGAATTTTCATTTTCATGAGTTCCTTCTTGCCAGATACGACTGGAGAATTGCATACTCCTGCCTTATGCGAAGCTAGTGGCACTTATCTTGGTAGCTGCTTTATGGGCATGTATCCCCTGTATCATTGTGGTGGCAGTCATGTTAGTCCTTCCAAGGTCATTTGGATCACATGAGAAAGAATCCCTATTTCTCTATAGTAATTCAGAGACAGCCTTCTTCTGGCACCAGTTAAGATTTTATTTTGTTTGTACAAGCAGTTCATTCAGTACTTCTGGTAAAGGATATTGTATTTGTTGTACTCTAGAATCTTCTGGAACATTTGGAAGTGTGTGTGTGTGCGCGTGCGTGTGTGTGTGTGCATGCATGTGTGTGGGTGTGTGTGTGTGTGTGACCTGCTTGCAAACAACTGTCATGACCCCCTCCTCAAGACGAATGTCACTATTGGACAAATTTATCATTCAAATGGGAAAAATCTCAGAAATAGAAGAGACCAAAGTCCACGCTACAACTACTTTACCTGGCAGGATGCCAATCCACTTGGCAAATTTTCCCCGACATCTGCCTGTAATGACAATTTCACTAGAAGTGGGTTGACCACATACTACTGGGTAGTTAATTGGGGAGGACAGATCATTCCATGTTGACACCACCAACTCTGTACTGCCTACTCGTAGCACATCAAGTTGAGTATCGATACAGCACCCCAGCCTTTGTAGTACATCAAGCCTCAAAATACATTCATCCTCTATTTCTACTATGTATATACACTGAGGAGCCAAAAAAACTGGTACACCTGCCTAATATCGTGTAGGACCTCCGCGAGCACGCAGAAGTGCCGCAAGATGATGTAGCATGGACTCGACTTATGTCTTAAAGTATGAAGGAGGCATTTCATGCCATGAATCCTGCAGGGCAGTCCACAAATCCATTGGAGTGCGAGGCGGTGGNTAAAGTATGAAGGAGGCATTTCATGCCATGAATCCTGCAGGGCAGTCCACAAATCCATTGGAGTGCGAGGCGGTGGAGATCTCTTCTGAACAGCATGTTGCAAGGCATCCCAGATATGCTCAANTAAAGTATGAAGGAGGCATTTCATGCCATGAATCCTGCAGGGCAGTCCACAAATCCATTGGAGTGCGAGGCGGTGCAGATCTCTTCTGAACAGCATGTTGCAAGGCATCCCAGATATGCTCAATAATATTCATGTCTGGTGATTTAGGTGGCNACAGCATGTTGCAAGGCATCCCAGATATGCTCAATAATATTCATGTCTGGTGATTTAGGTGGCCAATGGAAGTGTTTCAAGTCAGAAGAGTGTTCCTGGAGCCACTGGGTAGCAACTCTCGATGTGTGGGGTGTCGCATTGTCCTGCTAGAATTGTCCACGTCCGTCGGAATGAACAATGGACATGAATGGGTGCAGGTGATCGGACAGGATGCTTACGTATCTGTCACCTGTCAGTGTCGTATCTAGACGTATCAGGGGTCCCATTTCATGCCAACTGCACACGTTCCATACCATGACAGAGCCTCCACCAGCTTGAACAGNGTTCCATACCATGACAGAGCCTCCACCAGCTTGAACAGTCCCCTGTTCACATGTAGGGTCCATGGATTCATGAGGATGTCCCCATACCCGTACATGTCCATCCGCCTGATACAATTGGAAACAAGACTCGTCAGACCAGGCAACGTGTTTCCAGTCATCAACAGTCCAATGGCGGTGTTGGCGGGCCCAGGCGAGGTGTAAAGCTTTGTGTCGTGCAGTCAACAACGGTACACGAGTCGGCCTTTTCCTCCGAAAGCACATTTCAAGGATGGTCCGTTGAATAGTTCGCACGCTGGCACTTTTTGATGCCCAAGCATTGAAATCTGCGCCAGTTTGAGAAAGGGTTGCACGTCTGTCACATTTAATGATTTTCTTCAGTCACAGTTTGTCCTGTTAGTTCACGATCTTTTTCTGGCCACTGCGATGTCGAATATTTGATGTTTTACCGGATTCCCGATATTCACGGAACACTCGTGAAATGGTCGTACACAAAAATCCAAATGTTATTGTTACCTCGGAGATGCTATGTCCCATCTCTCGTGCGCTGACTATAACACCATGTTCAAATTCACTTAAATCTTGATAACCTGCCATTGTAGCAGCAGTAACCGATCGAGCAGCTTTGCCAGACACTTGTTGTCTTATATATGCGCTGCCGACCGCATCGCGTTACTCTGATTGGTTCCATACCTCTATTATTTGCATACGCACGCCTATACCAGTTTTTTTTTGGCTCTCCAGTGTATACAAATTGGGAAATTACACTTATCTTCAATAAATTCATCCATCTATCCTCCTAAACTAGGATCATCTAGCTTTTCAAGCAGAATGNTTCTATTATTTGCATACGCACGCCTATACCAGTTTTTTTTTTGGCTCTCCAGTGTATACAAATTTGGAAATTACACTTATCTTCAATAAATTCATCCATCTATCCTCCTAAACTAGGATCATCTAGCTTTTCAAGCAGAATNGGAAATTACACTTATCTTCAATAAATTCATCCATCTATCCTCCTAAACTAGGATCATCTAGCTTTTCAAGCAGAATGTAGGCTTTTGCAAAAGCTTCAGTTGTTTTAATAGCAAGATCATCAACTGCCAATTTTCTTCTTTTTGAGCTACTGAAGTAAGCAAGCAAAGACGTTAAAACTTGAACATGTGAATCAGCACCTTTTTGTTTATTTGAAAGGTTAATGTGTTTTAGAGTTTTTGTATGTTTTAATACTGAGTCTTTCTTTTCATACGAAACTATGCAGTTACATAAACGGCACATTAGTGTTTGAAAATCAAAAGCATAAAGACAGTCACTTTTGAACTCTTCTGCTCGTTGCCATACCCGCACTGCCGGTTTTGTCATCTTGGACAAGAAAATAACACAAAATTCACACTATCCTTGATGCTAATTATTTCTGCACATAACTTCACAAATTGCTCTTATCCTATGTGAACGAAAAGTGTATTTGATAGCTACATTAGTTTTGTATCTAATTTCATAGATACAGCTCATTCTAGTTTATTTACATTACATGTTCTGTACTTGCACATGCACAGTTAGTGAGGATAGCTGCTGCTATTGCTTCAGAAAGAAAAAAATTTATCCAAGAGCCGTATTTTGCAGAAAACGAAGTTGAGTAACGTAGGTCTGCAATTATTCCGAGGAACCAAATTTCAATTCCAATTCAGTAGTTTGTATATAAACAAGCATCGATATAACTGCAATTTGTTTACATGTTTCCCAACATAACAAGCATATTTTTATCATTTCTGTTCTAAAACTTTTAACTTTTAGATAAACAACGATAGTGTGAATATGCCATTGTATCGTAGTTTTGTCACATATAGCAGTGATAAAATTTCATCTTAACTCTTGCCCTAATTTACGTTCAGATTTGCTGACAAATATTCTATAGCCATCAAGGACTTGTATTAAATCCTGCTATCTTAACAGTAACACTTTTGTTTGGTGATTATTATATTTTTGAACTGTGTTCTTGAAAAAAATTATGAAACGGGTGTGTTGTTCAAAGAAAGTTACAAAATGTAGTCTACGAATTATTGACACTTAGACATTCAAAAATTTTAACACCCAAAAATAACTTGCTGCAACGAAGACGGCGGATGCTTGGTAAACAGTGCAACGAGTATTTCTAACCTCAACCACAAAACATTATATAAACATTCATTGCCTGTCGATGTGCATTTTTTTGCCATATTTATGCAAAGCAACAAAACAGATCATTTTGCAACACTCATTCCGCGAATATTGGTTTAATTTCAAGTAAAGGTCGGTGTAAATTTTCAAAATAGCTTTATTTGAAGTAAAACTGTAAAATTGCTTTATTTGCACTAAAATGCTAAAATTTGCAATTTTTCAGGTCTCTAGTGATAAAACATTGCAGCTAACACCAATGTTGACAGCATAACTGACAACTTGCTATCACAAAATATTCCAGTCAACACCATACATAAAATGTATTACAGGATCAGTGAGCCCCTAAATATGTTTCAGCTTGACAAACCAAAAGAGGTCGAGGCACAGGTACAAGCCATTTTGCAAGTACTCGGACTACAAGTGTGAACTCGCCCTTTCATGAACCCAAATGTACCACTACATTGTGGACACTTTTTCTGACTCGGACACATCACAGTGTAGTTTTCAAAAAGTATACCCACACTTTGTTATACCCACATAAGAACCCCACAAGCGATCAACCAAATCTGTGTATAAATTGCAAGGAAGCACATAACGTAAAATACAGGGTCTGCTAGCGCTATGTTGAAGAACTCTGCAGAAGACGAGGGCACACACATTTATAGGGATCCATCAAGCAGAGTCCGCAGCCGCAACAATCATCCCTGCCTCTCCACCACCACAACAGGCAGCTCATCAAACTATAAGCAAACAATGCTGGACAGTTGTGAACAACTTCTGAAGGCAGCAATACAACCGCCGCCACCTCTGACACAGCCGCCTATTGTATAAAGTAACCCATATGCACCTCTGTGTGGTCAGGATTATGAATGGGATTTCCCCCCTCCCCCCTGGCAGCCCAGAAACCCCCAGTGCAAAAATGTCGGTAAAAAGAACAAACACTCGCGCTTCCAGTCCAAGCAGCCAAACCAGAATAACCCCACTGAAATGATGGCGTAAGAAACTCACTAAACTGAAAACCATGATACAATGGTAGTGACTGCACAGAGCATCGAGAACGAAACTCCTAACGTAGCCTGAATAACAACTAACTCATGTCCTATTTCACACCAAGGTGCTATCAAGAAGGCTCCAGCTGTAATTCCTTTACACAGAGGTGACAAAAGTCATGGGATAGCAATATGCAAATATACAAATGGCAGTAGTATCGCATACAAAATGTATAAATGGGCAGTGGATTGGTTGGGCTTTCATTTGTGGTCAGGTGGTTCATATGAAAAGGTTTCCGACGTGATTATGGCCGCACGACGGGAATTAACAGACTTTGAACGTGGAATGGTAGTTGGAGCTAGAGGCATGGGACATTCCATTTCAGAAATGGTTAGGGAATTCAACATTCCGAGATCCACAGTGTCAAGAGTGTGCCGAGAATACCTAATTTCAGGCATAACCTCCCACCATGGACAATGCAGTGGCCGACCGCCTGCACTTAATTACCAAGACAAACGACGTGTGCGCAGAATGGTCAGTGTTAACAGACAAGCAACACTGAGTGAAATAACTGCAGGAGTCAATGTGGGACATACGACATACGTGTCCGTTGGACAGTGCGGCGAACTTTGGCTTTACTGGGCTATGCCAGCAGAAGACAGACTCGAGTGCCTTTACTAACAGCTCAACATCGCCTGCAGCGCCTCTCCTGGGCTCGTTACCATATCGGTTGGACCCTAGACGACTGGAAAATCGTGGCTTGATCAGATGAGTCCCGATTTCAGTTGGTAAGAGCTGATGGTAGGGTTAGAGTGTGGCGCAGACCCCACAAATCCATGGACCCAAGTTGTCAACAAGGAACTGTGCAAGCTAATGATGACTCCATAATGGTGTGGGCTGTTTTTACATGGAATGGACTGGGTCCTCTGGTCCAACTAAACTGATCATTGACTGGAAAGGGTTATGTTCAGCTACTTGGAGACCACTAGCAGCCATTCATGGACTTCATGTACCCAAACAACGATGGAATTTTTATGGATGACAATGCGCCATGTTACCGGGCCACAACTGTTCGCGATTGGTTTGAATAACATTCTGGACAATTCCAGCGAATGTTTTGGACACCAAGATGGCCCGACATGAATCCCATCAAACATTTATGGGACATAATCGAGAAGTCAGTTCGTGCACAAACTCCTGCACCGGCAACACTTTCGCAATTGTGGACATCTATAGAGGCAGCATGGCTCAATATTTCTGCCGGGGACTTCCAACGACTTGTTGAGTCCATGCCACATCAAGTTACTGCACTTCGCCGGGCAAAAGGAGGTCCGACACAATATTAGGAGGTATCCCATGACTTTTGTCGCCTCAGTGTATATCAGTTATAAATATAATGGACACAGACCATAGTGCCGTACTTCTCCCTTAAATAACACACAAACACCAATCACAATGACTAAATAACAGTTGATGGACACGTCATAGTGCTTTTTCCATGTTATGTCTTTCTGTTTACTAACGACGACTTGATGCATTTTAATGCAGTGTCACAGCACAAAGTGCCGGGTCTGATCCCCATAGCTCCCAGGCATTCCTGAGCAAACATCCAGAAACTGTGACCTGCCACAGCAAATTAAGCTTTTCTGCAACACAAGCTCTCGTCACCTTTAACCCAGCTGACGAGAGCTTCACCCTACCCACAACCAACTCCCTTTTCTCCCTCTCGGGGTTAATCGGGTGCGTAGTTTTTTATCGTTCGGGCAACAGGTTTCCTTTAGTGCGTCGCTGGTTTACTGTTGCTTAACATTTTGCTATCATACAGGGCATCTTTGAGGCTTAATTTGATTAGCCTCAAAGCTGTAACCTCCTCCCCCGTGCACAGATGCACACAGCCACACCACCTCCACCTCTTCCTTCTGGGAGAAAGGGAGGCTGTACAGGCACACATTTCTACTAAACCACAAAAAGTATATAGACTAGCTTGTTTGACATGCATCATGTCATCTGGCGCTACCATGGAGACAAAATCTGTGCCCACAGACCCAAACCGCATCTTGCAGGCAGTTCAAACTGCTATAGGCAGCAAACCACATATAAGCTAGCACCCAGAGATGATTAATTTATTGCAGCCGCTCTGCAATCTGATCCTAATTCCGATGAGCAGCGAGATACAAACCCAAAGACAAAATTACCACCACAATTGCATTCTTGCTACAGCAGGTTAAGAATTTTGGTCATGCTGTCAACATAAAATAATGCTGCAACTTTCAATAGCACTGTCATACACTTACATTCAATTTTTATGTTGAATGCCCTAAGCATTCACTCAAAAAAGGACGAGTTTACAGATAATTTGCCTCGACATAATATTAAAATTGTCACAATTAAGGACACATTTTTACACAAAATACCAGCTTTTCTGTCCCAGGCTATGTCATATATAGAATGGCCGGGCTTCAGGAGCAAGGAAGGGGCGGAGGTGGCAATTTTCATCCTCAACTCTGTCACACATAATATAATAATGCTCCCAGATTTTCCGGCACTGGAAGTTGTAGGTATTGAGCTACATTTAGTACAGCAGGAAACTAAACTTCTAGCAAATTATGCCCCAACTGGGCGCTCACTAACACAGGCTGACCTAAACTTACTAAACAATAATACAGGTCAAACCTTCCTTGCAATAAGAAATATTAATGCCAAACATTTTAATTGGCATTCATGAACTAGAACAGCCAATGTGATGCTCCTGCAATGCACCAAGCAATCCTAATCTATTAAGTTATGGCTCCAGTTGAGCATACATATAAACCATCCAATTTAATTCACCATCATGGTATTCTTGATATCATCATAGCAAAACAGTTTTAGAACTAGGTTTGACTTGCGAGTCGAACATGATCTGTCTTCAGACTATTACCCATTTCACATTGATTTAGTAATATATTTACAGAAGCAAACACCCCGAGCTGATTGGCAGGGCTTCGTGGACTGTATTTCTGAAAACTTGCTGTAAATAAATAACGATTCTCTTTTAACTATGCAGGATGTTGTTGAAGCAATAACCGTCCTTACAAGCACAATACAGTAAGGTGTGGCCAAATTTGTTCCTGAAAAGATACACACAAACTTGATACATTTCTGCAGTAAATGGGACTTAATTACGCATAAAAACCACAGAAGGCGCCAGTATTCAAGACACCGAGATCAGCAAACTAAGGTGCGCATTAACAAAATACAAGCTCTCATTTCAGAGGAAGTAATACTCTGGCGCGCCAGTGTATGGGATGTTAAATTAGCTAAACTATCACCACATGAAAGTAATTTATGGGGTTTAACAAAGCACCTTTTAAATAAAGACTGAAAATATTCTGCATTTACATACTAACACAGGGGTTGCAATCACTCCTGAAGCAAAGGCACAGGCTTTTGCCAATGTGCTGGAAACCACATTCTAGCCAAATCATGAGCCCTGTGATAAGGATTTAATGATGTAACTTTACCGCAAACTAAACATAAACAAAGGTGCTCAACTGAACATGAACCCGAATTGACACAATCAAGCTTGCTATTCGCCGCATGCACCCCAGAAAAGTGTCTGGCGCGATGGCATTCAAGCAATCATATTAAAGAAAATCCCTTAATTGGCCCTAGAGTATCTAGCAACATGTATTAATGCTGTACTAAAGCTGGAATACTTTCCGGCCGACTGGAAAGGTGCAAATGTAATTGTATTCTACAAACTAGGCAAAGATAACAAGCTGCCCCATAACTACAGGCTTATTAGCATATTTAATTAGTTATATAATTTGATGGAATATATCATCCTAAGATGGATAAACAACCACCTTACTAACCATAACTTATTACCTGACAAGCAGTTTGGCATCTGACAAAAGCACTCTACAACACACCAGCTCGTGCGAATAACAACATATATATATTTACATATATATANTTTGGCATCTGACAAAAGCACTCTACAACACACCAGCTCGTGCGAATAACAACATATATATATTTACATATATATATAATATATATACTTACATATATATTATAGATACTTACATATATATTATATATATATTTACACACACACACAGACCTTCAACTGGAAATACTATGTTGNCATAACTTATTACCTGACAAGCAGTTTGGCATCTGACAAAAGCACTCTACAACACACCAGCTCGTGCGAATAACAACATATATATATTTACATATATATTTATTTATATATATATTTATTTATATATATATTTATTTATATATATATTTACATATATATATAATATATATACTTACATATATATTATATATATATTTACACACACACACAGACCTTCAACTGGAAATACTATGTGTTGCAGTATTTTATACATTGAAAAAGGCCTTTGATCACGTATTTCATGCTGACCTGCTTTATAAATTATATAAATTAAAATTCCCTGATTGTAACGTAAAATTACTAGCCAGCTACTTAGACTGCATAACATTTTCTGTACACTGTGAAGGGGTGAAATCGGGCAACAAATCAATTAATGCTAGTGTACTAAAAGGCAGCATGCTCACCCAATGCATATAGGGTTTGCTCCGAGGTGCATCCCATGCTCCTACAGACTTAGATACTAACATGCATGCCGGAGCGCCCACAGAACTTTGAAGGGGCTCACACTGGTATGGCAGGATTTGGAGGCCTGCCAGAAAAAAGAGAAAACAATGAATTTTTTTCTATATTCTTGCCCTTAGCAGATATTGCCTTTGTTTTGGGCATTGGATTTCTTGGCTGCAGGTTATTTACCAGTGCGAAAAATTTTGTCTTGTACACTGAGAAGGGGTACAAACTGCTGTAGTAGTTAGCAATCTGTATTGGCTTGTTCCCTGCAAAATGTGGAACGAATGTGTTCCATACTGCTCATCCATTTTTTCCCACTTTTTAATAGGGAATGGAGGCTGGGGAAGGGGTGGAGACATATTGAGGTGCCACATTTTGTCCTTGTGGTGAACCCTGTGTGCTGGTTGCCTGAATTTGCGGTGAAGTAACAGACTGCTGCTGCCTCTTTTTGTATTCGTCGATTGGTAAGCAGTGCCATTTCTCATTTCTGTACTCGGGGCAGCTGTGGTAGTTCGATGCGTGCTTACAATGACACAGGAGACACATTTTCTTGTCTTTATCCTGTTCCTGGCAAGCTGTGGTCAGATGCGTGCCTCTACAGAAGCGGCCCCTTGGGTCACATGCACACCCGGCACTTTTGTGACTAAAGCACTGGTAGCGCATCATTGGGGTGGGCCTTTGGGCTTGTAGTAGCACTCCACATACACGACGAGGCGACACAATCTTGTGATATTGAAAATGGTGGGTTTCTCCACCGTGGGGGGCTGGTCAACTCGTGCCATGTCTAGGCGCTTGCGGGTTCAAGAGAACATGGGCTGCACAAATGCTGGTTGCAACCCAAGTACCAGTAAATCTTCATGGACCATTTGCAGGTCCATGTCGTGGGGAAACTGACTTAATCACAGCATTGATCAGGACCTCATTCCTGAGGAGCAGGACTCTGTATCCAAGGTGTGACCTGCAGATTACTTGCAGTGCTGCATAGTAATCTTCTATGCTGTATGCCTGATAGTTCACTACTTCAGGCACCACGCAGTTTCGCATTTCTCCCTGCACAATAGTGTGCAGTCTGGCTGCCAGGTCATAGTAGGGGGTCTTTTCGGTGTGGATGACCGTGATTGGCCACACATCTGACTTTTTAGGGCACTTTTCATTTGGTTGACTTCTTACACCTGTTCAGGAGAGGCTTGATTAGTCTCTGCAATTTCCCTCTTTTTCCCTGACTTTGTTGGTGAACCAGAAAAGGGGGGGGGGGCCTTGGCTTGCACCATAATGCTCACCATGGCTACTCCATTACACCTCTGAAGGGTGGGAGGTGAGGGGACATGCAGATCTCCCTATCTTCTAAACATGCTTCCCATAAAAATGGAATTCTCCCCCGCCAACCAGCTTTGCTGACCTCCTTCCCCTAGTGGAGACAGGTTAGACTAGACTGTTTGCATAGGAGAATTAATTTAACTAACTGCAGACAGAACAGCAGTATAACTAATAACCCAGGTTCTAAAAATAACCCATCTACCACCTGTAAATAATCCGCAGTAACTACAACTAGTGCTCATTTCTTCTCAAGTGTCTATGCTTTGGGGTATCCGCCACTGCTTCTGTCTTTAAGACTGCTTCATCAGATTTCCTGCGGAACTGCTCTGTGCATCCATTCGCAGCGGCATCTCAATGTGAAATCACCAAGTCTCATTTACAGTTTTTTTCTAACCTACCTTAAAATTAAGAGGAGAGTCTGAGATCGTAGGTAGGGATGGGATCTAGGTGCATCTCAGGGCTAAGTCCCATACACCTAGTCATGCAGGGAAGATTCTAACTACCGTATATACCTGAAAAGTGGCATATCTCGATTATGGGCAGACCCCAATATTTGCAGACTTATCGCTAGGAAAATAATGTTAAGCAAATTAGTGTATTAAAATTAATATGTAATGCTAATTTTTAAACATTTTTAACAATGGACACACACATGAATCCTTGAGATAAACAAATAAGTGAGTAGGCCTAATGCTGTATAGTAGTCACAATGTAATGCACTTCATTAGTGCAAATAATTAAGCCTACATACTTGTTGAAAATGTTGCCTCCATTTCTTTGCTCAAATTCATACATATAGGCGAGGTTAATGGAATAAACAAATGTGTATTTTACTCTCAATAATTATTTCACAAAAAAGCTGCTGAAATATTCATAAAATAGGTATTTTCTCATGAGAGAGTGTTTGTTAAATAACAGTTACATATCATATTTGTTTATTTTAAACTTTACTCTAACAAGTTTCGGGAATAAATGCTATTTAATTGAAGACTTTGTGGACTTTAAATTTTGGAATAATGATAACACAAAGAAAAAAAATATAGTACTGTGGAATGCTAGACAGTTGAATGTCGTGGTGTTCCGGCTAAACCTTATGAATTGCTAAACACAAATTACGAAAAACAAAACTCAAAACCAATTTGAACACTGCCTCACTTCTGCCATCGCCGAACATTCTTTACAAAAATGCCGACTGAATGCTCAGCTACACTGTTGTTTGAGTGTTCTGCAAATTTAGTAAATAGTCATATAATTTGAGCCATACGAATTTTGTTCATGTCCAAGTACTAGACATGTCACTTTTTTTACGTGATCGGTCATTACAGATCAAGAAAATTTAACCGAAACAAAGCTGAATCGTAACAAATTACGGGGTATCCATAACAATAAAGTGAGTACGGTATAAAGCACACTCTTTGAAAATAGAGTATCAATTACTTGCTACAGCGCTGATTACACTTTGCGCACATAAATACAGGTAACCTATATTTCCTAGTTACGAATCTGAAACTCTTTCTGACACACAATTTAACACGCACTACGGTAACAAATTATTAGGACCGGAAACTTTTCACAAAAAACATCTTTCCAAACTAATGTTTCTTGTTGGAATGGGAAATATGCTTGCGGTTTTAAGGTTAGCCGTTGTTTACAAATACAAATTCATTATATTAAATTTAATTAATCACACAATGGATCAATTAATTTCTTATATACTCATTTATTTTACAGTACTTTTTGTGTACCATGAATAAACCATGAATATATGCAAAATATAATGAAATTTCATCTTTTTGGTATAATTTTTACATTGATACTCATTTTAATGCCGATATAGCATTTTAAGTTTTTGATTTTTGGGAAAATACCTTGGCCTATTTTGGAGTAAATACGATACAAGGACACAAGTTTACTGGGAATTTTTTAACTGGCAAACCTCCAAATTCTGCTACGGAAGTATAAGCTGATTCATAGTTCTGTGGACCTTCCAGCATGCTAAGATTGTTGGAGAATGGGATGCGTTTCAGGGAAAGCCCTATGTGTCTTAGGTCGGGTTTAAATTATCAAAATTGGACGCATATATCTTGGCTGAGCAGGGGTCTGTTACAATGGCTGCAATTGTAGCCGTGGACACACCCCAAAAGAGAAAGGGTCTAGATGGTATGGTGCAGCAATCCAGCGCAAAGTGGAAAGTACACTGGGAAAATCTGTATGACAGTTACAGATATATTTACACACACCTGTAACTGGACTAGGGTGGGAGAAAGTAGCATAGTGGCTATTTAACTAAGATAGACTTTTGTGTGTTTGATGTAGGGTGATATGAAATGAGCGAGGACGGAGCTGAGTTGTTAACCAGGGTCGCGCTGTGTGGCCCTGGTGGCTGGAGACAACTGAGCCTTCCACCTGTTAGATGGCAGCCATCTTTCTGGAACACAGGAAGAAAGAGATTAGAATTTAGTAATAAAGAATAGAAAAATTAGGAAGGGGAAATGTGGGTAGGACTGATGTCCAAATATCACTATTCTGCTTGCAGCTTATGTTACCATACTGTTGTATTGTGCCTGTGATGTGTAGGTGTGCCTTTACACCACTCCCACCAGCTGAGCCAGAGATCACACAACACCGTCACGATGGACTCAGCTGTGGCAAAAGGCNAATGTGGGTAGGACTGATGTCCAAATATCACTATTCTGCTTGCAGCTTATGTTACCATACTGTTGTATTGTGCCTGTGATGTGTAGGTGTGCCTTTACACCACTCCCACCAGCTGAGCCAGAGATCACACAACACCGTCACGATGGACTCGGCTGTGGCAAAAGGCCATACAAACAGCTGTTGGATGGGAGGAGTGGCAAGCATGTGTGTGTGTTGTGTGGGTGTGCCTTACACCACTCCTACCAGCTGTGGCATAGAGCACACAATGCCTGCATGTTTGACTCGCTGTGGCAAAGGGCCATACATACACACAGCTGTCGGATGGAGTAGTGGCCAGCATGTTTGTGTAGTGAATGTCGGTGTTGCAATGAGCATCACAGGGCCGACACTAAACCAAGTGTTGTCCGGCATTTGTTTTGCCTTGTTCTGTGAACACACAATGCTTCACATATGTGTTTAATGCAATGCCAGCCTCACTGCACATCTCCACACCCAAGTGCTTTAAGGAGCATTTTTAATTGATTGAGGTGGCATAGTGCTTTGCCATGTGAGTTGTTGTGGGGCTTATCATACTGGTTGGGGGCCTATTTAGAAATATTTAGGGAATTTAGTGCCTGTGAGCCAGGATGGTTTTTGGCCGCTTATATTTTTGGGTTTCGTCGGGGTCATAGTTGCCTAGTCTTTGGACTGGTACTGTTTGCACTATCTATGCAAAATATTTGTGCTAATTCGACAAAGTGTTTATATAATTTTCANTCTTTGGACTGGTACTGTTTGCACTATCTATGCAAAATATTTGTGCTAATTCGACAAAGTGTTTATATAATTTTCAATTTTTATCCGCAATACAAGTCTACTATGGGGAACTAACATGGTGCATCTGCTGCTATGTGTAGGCATTTATTCTGAATTTTTTTAGAGTTATTTTATATGAGTTTTTGCTGCATGCACCCAGGCTGGAAAAGCATAAGTTATTATCAGACATATCAGTTTTGTATACAGCAATACTGCCTTATTTTGGGTTATTGCACATTGTGGGTTTAATATGGGGTATAGGGCAGATAGCCTGGCATGGGCACTGACAATTAGCATATATGTGCGCCTTCCAGGTAAGCTTTTGTTCAATATATACGCCTAGATACTTGACTACATCTTTATGTGGGGTCTGCTCGCCAAACAGATTTATTTTGGGGTGGTCTTTCACTTAGGGTAACCCTCTGTGGGTGAAGACAATGGCTTCACTTTTTGCAACATTAAAATTGATCTGCCATTTTGTGTAGTAATTTTCGAAGTTATTAAGGGTGGTTTGAAGCCTTTGCGTATCTTTCTAAGTTGTGGGAGATCAGGCCCGCCCAGAGGTTGCTTGGGGTCTGGAGTAAACAAAAGTGTTTGGGCCCCCACCACTCCTTCCCCCTCAGGCCAGGTAATTCAACAATTTTTCATGGAAGTTGTAATCAAAATCTGTAGATAGTATAAAACAGTCGCTTATTCATGTCTGTCTGTGTATTTGCTTAGTACTTCTAAACTTCTGGATGGATTTTGATGTGGTTTTTTAACATCATTTAGAGAATCTCTTGAAGGTTTTGGTGTATAATACATTTATATTTAATGCAAGGATAGTAGAGAAATGTTGAACCTTTTGTATTCAAGTTGTAAAAAACCACTTTGAGGGTGCTTACATGGCTTGTGCTGACTAAACCATAAGAGACATATCAAATTAATGTAGTACAGAATTGTAGCTCTCAAAAAGGTCTACAGAAAAGTCTGCAATAGCATATGTTTATCTTTTAAGGGTAACTCACAGTAACAATTTTTCCTTTCAAAGTATTGCTGTAAAAACTAAATTGTTACCCGGCGAAGCCGGGCCAGTTCGTTAGAAATGCATATATATATATATATATTAAAATGTGATGCAGATGAGTTATATGTGTGTTGGAAAATAAGGGAATCTGTAAAATACAAGAAAACAGCCATTAAGATATGGATAGGAAATATAACGACACTGCATGCATCGCTACATAACACACTTCGGGTCCTGCGGCTGATGTTTACTCTTTTACTGGAAGTACATGTCTCTTTGCAATTAACCTAGAATGCAGATAACTGGTTGTATGGCATGGAAATGACACAAAATCCAGAGTATCTTTAGATGAGAGAGGGAAGCTCTCACGCCAGCTCACTACACAATAATCATACTGTTGTAAACAGCTTGCAGATGTGTAGTACAGTGAATTGAACCTATAAGTTTAGTGAAATTATCATTATTGTTCATAGTATTATAAACTTTGTTTACAAAGGCTTTACACCATACTCAACCATACTCAAATACATACAAAACTGCTCTGTTATTCAACATGACAATTATTTGCATGCATTAGGAGTCCACTGATATTACAAAATTTCTGACACATGTTTTCTTTTTAAAGAAGTCCAGGTTTATTTTATCAGTTTCATATGTAGTACAATTGTTGTCAATCCAAACCATAAAAAAATGAAATCAAAGTTGAATTATACTATTCCTGATCTGCAATGCTATGTAAACACTTTAAAATATTAACATTTTGAAACAATTTGTCAGATAACTTCTTATTTCAATTGCCACTCTGTAGCTGTTTATCTATTTCAACAATAATTACACATTGGTTAATATAAACTTGTGTCTCCTTGAGCAGTTATCTTGCTGTAAGTGGAGACTGATAGCACTTCACAAGATACAGCCCGTTTATTATTTTGATTCAAGACTGTATAGTTTTGTGAATTATTATAATTGAGCTGTTCCATTTAGAGCATCTGTAAGTAAACAGAGAAATATTAGAGAAATAATTTTTTCGCCCAAGGAATAATTACCTATAAGTCTCTGGTTTCTTGAAGTGAAAATAAAAATTAAGTAGCTCAGTATTGTAATTTTGATCAGAAAGAACAATGCTATTACCAGTTTACATAAATATCTGCATGGCAGTATGTGTTGTTGGCAGGCAGTGGTATTTATAGTTATAAGCATGTATTAAAATGTTAAAGGGGCAAATTTATGACACTCCTATCATACTTACAAATGTAATAACAATGAGAAAGGTCTATTCCAGAAAATATCCTCCTCGACACACAATGTGACAAAATGCCACTTTTACTATGTGATGTTAGGTGATTAATTATTAACGAATTGTAAAAAGTTTTCACTGCCTACAATTTAGTATTATCATGTGAATTGTGATTTGTAAATGCAGAAGATGTGGTTCTTTTTTGCACGATTGGCTGTTACTGCACAATCCTTAATTAATAGATTTTATATTGCAAACTGATGCGTAGAAATTACACACATTTTTAAAGTAACAAATGGAATAAACTTAAAATATCACTTAAAAAGCATAATTAGGTATCCTATTAATTTGGTTTTTATTCTCTGTACAATCTCGATACGTTGAACAAGACAGTGCCAAAATATAAAGGTTAGTATAGATCGGTATCTNTTTTTATTCTCTGTACAATCTCGATACGTTGAACAAGACAGTGCCAAAATATAAAGGTTAGTATAGATCGGTATCTCCTATGTTGTACTCATTGACTGCTAATGCAGTGCTCCAAGTGGCTGGGAAAGTACAAATCCAATATGGTGGGTACCTCGGCACCAGCAAGGCGGGATAGCTCGCGACATCACGTGCCTAGCAACATATTACGATTTGTTTATATGCTGTTGGTATACAATCTTTTGTTTACATTCAAGTGTGTGTGTGTTTATATAACATGCACTTGCGTGTTTATATTTCTTNTTTTATTCTCTGTACAATCTCGATACGTTGAACAAGACAGTGCCAAAATATAAAGGTTAGTATAGATCGGTATCTTCTATGTTATACTCATTGACTGCTAATGCAGTGCTCCAAGTGGCTGGGAAAGTACAAATCCAATATGGTGGGTACCTCGGCACCAGCAAGGCGGGATAGCTCGCGACATCACGTGCCTAGCAACATATTACGATTTGTTTATATGCGGTTGGTATACAATCTTTTGTTTACATTCAAGTGTGTGTGTGTTTATATAACATGCACTTGCGTGTTTATATTTCTTATACAAACACAAGCATGTTTGCATTTATATAGCTTTTANTATACAAACACAAGCATGTTTGCATTTATATAGCTTTTATAAATACACACACTTTCACTGTAGTTGTACATTATATGTAAACATACACTAGTGTATGTTGTTTTGGTTTGGCTGTTGGGGACACATTTTGAATTCTATAATTGATGTGATATTACATAGATAATAAATTTTATTATTACAATAACTACTGTTGTGAACAATACAACTCTGAACACTTCTATTTTACAAAATAGTGTTCAAAACTTAAGAAAATATATCTGATTATGCGATGATCTAATGCGACAAGATCACAAAAGTTTTCAGCAAGCTTACAACTCCTCCCAACACACACATTCCTAATTTCACATTATACTTTCAAGGTAAAAGCTGATGACTGTCAAAGTTTTGTAAAAATATATCCAGATACATACATTTTTAAGTATCTACAAGCATTATTACAATGTATGCAGCAAGTAACTCTTGTTGCTAATAATTTTTAGTTAAAAAAAAAANTAAGTATCTACAAGCATTATTACAATGTATGCAGCAAGTAACTCTTGTTGCTAATAATTTTTAGTTAAAAAAAAAAACTGAAATAAATTGACCAAAATACTAAAGATCCGATACCTGGTAAATGATGTAGTAAAGATGCATTANAAAAAAAAAACTGAAATAAATTGACCAAAATACTAAAGATCCGATACCTGGTAAATGATGTAGTAAAGATGCATTAAACTGCAACTTGCAACTGTTATGAATCATAATTTTCCCCAACAATATTTCAAAGGTTATGAAAGTGGTATGCAATAATTGTGCATAAATTTCTGGGGTTTTTTTTTTTTTTTTTTTTTGCGGTGGGTCATGTTGAAATAAGTAACTTCCTAGTTTTCGACATAAACACAAGTAGCATTGAATGTCTACCTAATTATTTGTAGAAACTTCATAAATAGTGATTCATTCCCAATTGAAGCTTACTTTGACCACATAATTAAATTGANCTAATTATTTGTAGAAACTTCATAAATAGTGATTCATTCCCAATTGAAGCTTACTTTGACCACATAATTAAATTGTTTTTTACCTGTTATACTAGTTATTTTAATGCACACTGTCTTAGTTTGGTTTATTTGGGTTACAAAAACTTGCTGAAAGCATTTTCAATTAGTTATCCTAATTTTACTGAAACAAGCCCTATCAGTAGATATTTGCCCAATCTAAAATAATGAATAAATATATTTTTTTTAGCTGAATTAACATACATTGGTGAATCNTCAGTAGATATTTGCCCAATCTAAAATAATGAATAAATATATTTTTTTTAGCTGAATTAACATACATTGGTGAATCATTTATTTAAAGATATAATAGCCTAGCAAAATGAATAATTTTCTTCAAGTTGAACAAACCTTTTCAAGTGAGTGATTTCCCAACAATTTCCTCAAGTTTCACAGCTGTATCAGGTTTTATTATATATAAAGAAATACAAAATGGGTCTATGTAATAATGATCAAGTAACTACTATAAAAATTTAGTTCTCTACAGTGAGTAGTGTTAGCACTGTAAAAACATTGTTCATATAAGCGCCTACCAAATCAATGACATGGAACAACTGTTGACAGGCAACAGATAACTNACTGTAAAAACATTGTTCATATAAGCGCCTACCAAATCAATGACATGGAACAACTGTTGACAGGCAACAGATAACACAGAGCAGGAAGGCACACATTAGCATAGAGTTATATTATTGTGTTTTAGAAAATTTAAGCTTGAGAAATAGATTTTTGAATGACTCTTTGTTGTTAATTGTAAAATTCTTTTCATTAAAAGGAACTGACCATAAGTGCAAGTTAAGCCTTTGAACATAACTTTTATTTATTAAGNCTAATTATTTGTAGAAACTTCATAAATAGTGATTCATTCCCAATTGAAGCTTACTTTGACCACATAATTAAATTGATTTTTACCTGTTATACTAGTTATTTTAATGCACACTGTCTTTATTTGGTTTATTTGGGTTACAAAAACTTGCTGAAAGCATTTTCAATTAGTTATCCTAATTTTACTGAAACAAGCCCTGTCAGTAGATATTTGCCCAATCTAAAATAATGAATAAATATATTTTTTTTAGCTGAATTAACATACATTGGTGAATCATTTATTTAAAGATATAATAGCCTAGCAAAATGAATAATTTTCTTCAAGTTGAACAAACCTTTTCAAGTGAGTGATTTCCCAACAATTTCCTCAAGTTTCACAGCTGTATCAGGTTTTATTATATATAAAGAAATACAAAATGGGTCTATGTAATAATGATCAAGCAACTACTATAAAAATTTAGTTCTCTACAGTGAGTAGTGTTAGCACTGTAAAAACATTGTTCATATAAGCGCCTACCAAATCAATGACATGGAACAACTGTTGACAGGCAACAGATAACTCAGAGCAGGAAGGCACACATTA
Organism: Clitarchus hookeri; assembly: GCA_002778355.1. Lineage (NCBI taxonomy): Eukaryota > Metazoa > Arthropoda > Insecta > Phasmatodea > Phasmatidae > Clitarchus > Clitarchus hookeri. Next base: position 581,390 of record NQII01000349.1, read on the forward strand.
GCATAGAGTTATATTATTGTGTTTTAGAAAATTTAAGCTTGAGAAATAGATTTTTGAATGACTCTTTGTTGTTAAATGTAAAATTCTTTTCATTAAAAGGAACTGACCATAAGTGCAAGTTAAGCCTTTGAACATAACTTTTATTTATTAAGNTGTAAAATTCTTTTCATTAAAAGGAACTGACCATAAGTGCAAGTTAAGCCTTTGAACATAACTTTTATTTATTAAGGAAGCAAACTATAAAAATACAGCAATGAAACAACACTTTTAATAGTAGGCTTTGAATGTATTTTTAACGCAATATCCTCATGTGCACCCAGCTGTCATTGAAGTATGAACATGTATTACAGCATAGAACACACTAATTGTTTGGGACAAAGGGTTTAACATAAATGTAAATTTCTTGTGTCAAATTTACAGCAACATATTTGAATCTGAGCTGATACAAAGTGCAAAATGATTCCAACCAACACTAATTTAAAAATTCAAAATGTAAACTGTAATTGTTTCAGCCAAAACAAAACCTTCTCGTAACTGCTGCTGCAAGTTTACACATTTTCACTACTGTTAAAGCTAGGGATTCACAAAACTGATATTCTGGTTTTGAAGAAAATTTTACACTGAACATAATGCACATGAAATGAATGTCGAATGATCTCGGGAACCACAGAATAAAAAACTGTAAACAGCTTCACGAACAGATATAAATTTTTTACATCTTTACAAACATATTTAATGAAAGAGATGATTTTTTTGCAACTCTTTGTTGCATGTGTTCTCATATAAATATATCTGTATAAAATCATTCACAAGAATACTAAGTCCATTTATACTAATCACTGGAAAAACTCATTATAAAAATTAAGATAAATTTGAAATTTTTTTTATGATCATACTTAAACTGATGTGCCAAATAGAACTTAATATGTACGTGGAATTTTTACAGAGTTCCCTGGAATACATTATGCATAATGAATCTGAAGCTCACATTTTTAACTTAATGGATATAATCTGGTTGTGCACTGAACCCTCCGTATCGATATTCATTCATTTCAGTCTTCGAAGCCACATGTTTTCTTTAACAGTTTTATCTTTGTGCTGTAAATTGTGCAGGGAATTGTTGTACAGCAAATTTTAAAATTCATCACTAAAAACTGAAGAAAAGTGCTTGTCATGATTACAAATGTGCCAGCCCAACAGTTTGGGCCAAAGGCAGATAGGTCTGCTTTACGTATCTTTTGGAGGTACCATGAACTCAATGAAGGTCGACTGAAGACACTGCAACAGTCTCAATGCAGTCAATAGCTGTCTGTCACTTCACACTTGTAGGACTGTCAAAACTGCATCGACATTAGACTGTGTAACGTAGGGTAAATTATTCTCGAAGAGGCAAGTTGGGCATGTCGACACAGTCACAGCACATTCTCAAGGGGGTCCAATCATTGCGAATTACCTTAGGACATTTCTAAATATGACTAATGGAAGCACAATTTAAGAATTTCAAGAGTCAACATGGCCTGGGCATATTTATAGCACAGTCTACAATTAACCAAGCGTGAATCCACTTTAAAGCATATAAATGATTAATGTCTGGAAACCAACTACAACTAAAAAAAATCCTTCCCTTTCATTTGAGACTTCATAAACTGCATGCATAAATTGCAACAAACACCTGAATAATGTAAGTTCTAAATATTTGGAAAATATGCATCAATTATGTTACTGTATAGAACCAAAAATCAGCATTTGTTCTCAGTTAAGAATAAGTCTTCTAACTCGCAACTACATACATAACAATGCAATATGTTATGATTTTCTTTAAACTTTTCCTTATGAAATTAAATAATTTCTAAGACTGTTTTGTTTGATAGGGCCTATGGTAAGTAATTCAAAACAACCCTTGGAGTAACAAATAATTTTATTAAGGACAAACAATAAAAAACACTGCACCTGTCTAACTTTCATTGCAAACAAAACCCCTAAATGCTATTACTATAATTTTGCTTGAAAACATACGTAACAAAACCCTCAAACAAACAAATTAAATCACTCACTATTTATAAAGAAATAGTATTCTGGTGTTAATACCAAATTCTAAATATGTAGCTACAGCTCCTCATTTTATTACATTGTCGATGATGGTGAAATTTATCACCACCTGCTGCTTCAATCACTGAGAATTAAGACATTTTTGTTTGACAAATAGAAATAATTCTTTCACAAAGGCAGACGAATTTGTCATAAAATTTTGTGTTGGGCAACTTTGTGAAAGTGTTGTTGGACAATCTGCCACAAGTAGATACAGATATGCTACTTGATTACTTAAATTCCTATTGTGTGTAACCTGAAATAAGAGGTTTCAAATTACAAAGGTAAGAACGTGTCTCATATCGCACAGTCGTGATCTGGAAAGCGACTGTAGTCCTACATCACATGTTAAAACTTATTTGTTTGAACGTTTTATTGATTTACGTATTATTATTATCATCTGTGTTTATGTTTGCAATTGCTAAGATTCAAAATTGGAAATTAAAATATGAAATAGGTATTACATTCACAAGAATAACACAATTGTAATGATGGCGACTGCAGTGAGTGTACTGTGTTGTTGCGCACCATGCTTGATATCTGTGATAAATTAACTACATTATTTAGAAATGAAACTTAATGTTATGTTGAGAAAGAAGGTTACAAATATTTCTGGATTCTAAGCCACGTTTCAGTATTCATAAANATGAAACTTAATGTTATGTTGAGAAAGAAGGTTACAAATATTTCTGGATTCTAAGCCACGTTTCAGTATTCATAAAAAACTTTTATCATTTTATAAATGTCAGATAACCAGCAGTATGGTGACAGGCCTAAAGCTAGCACGCTAGTCTACCAGACACGGTACGACTTCTCGAGCCGCTGCTGGCCNAGCAGTATGGTGACAGGCCTAAAGCTAGCACGCTAGTCTACCAGACACGGTACGACTTCTCGAGCCGCTGCTGGCCGGCAAACCTGTATTTCCGCGTTCCACCTCGTTTATAATCATTATATTGAGGCCTCAAATATAGTGTTTAGAAACTAAAAAATTATTTTAAAAATAACTTGCGTATCTTATTGTTTCTTATGTTTTGTGTACCTAACACACCTTTTATTATTCTGACGTCACTATAGCTGTTACTGCACTTTATTTTTAAACTGTAAGAACTATACACATAAGCTGAAAATATAGATATGGTAGTTTGAGAAACACTTAATACCTAGGATGAGATTAAATACAGCAAAGAAAATCCNATATAGATATGGTAGTTTGAGAAACACTTAATACCTAGGATGAGATTAAATACAGCAAAGAAAATCCGTAATAAATGCTTAAGAATTCATTTTATTCTCAAAAGCTATTTTTATTCTGTTTGTTTAAAGGAAAGGGTCATATAATTAACACAGCTTACTTGCGTAAAACGCGTAGGCTAATTAGTGTCAATTTTGTGGGCCTAATCTCGTTTTTTTTTGTAACGTCCATCTCAGTAACTTAGAAAAAATGAGAAGGGCATGAAAGTAAGATCATCCTTGATAAACATTTCTAAAAACGTGCATTTTAGTTTTTGAAAGTAAAAATTAAGTTTCTATGCAACTTAAATTATTAGGCTTATGAAAGCTAACTAGAGCCAAATTAAAAACAACTTAAATTTATTAGAAATTGCTGTGTTTGAAAAATACTGTATAATATAAACCAAGCATTTTGCAAAAGGGACTCTGAGCCCCACTCAAATAATTTAATGTTTAATGTGCATGGCTTAACATTGTGACATGTTATTTTTTAGGCATACAATGTAAATATAGCCTAAATATGATAGCTGTGCTCTTGAAACGAATGTTAGAAGTTGTATTAAATTAATAAAAATATATCTTTATGAAATTCCATCTGTTAAGCCTAACTTAGAATGTATAAACTTGCAAAAATGTAAAATTTACATTGTGTTGCTAAATTTTTTGTAAACACATTTACATGCCTTTATTATTATGAAATACGTTAACATATTTCTTTATACTCACGTCTACATCACATATGAATTGCAAAACGTGTTGTATTAAACAATACTATAGTATCATAATGAAGGTTAGGTCAGATGCAAATAGTAGACATTAAGAAGTTCAGTGTTAAAACTACATACATAGGGGAAACATAAACACCCTACATATAATCATGTACATCAAAATGGTCTTCACAAACAAATAGAACTTATTTTGGCAAAACATTTTCAATGTCTCGCCTAACTGTGTTAAACTATGTCTACCTGTTTGTTTAGTTTTTTGTAACTAACAAATATTTTATCAGGTGTTTTGCGAGATGTACTAGTACAATGCGGTACAATAAACCATTTNTTTTTGTAACTAACAAATATTTTATCAGGTGTTTTGCGAGATGTACTAGTACAATGCGGTACAATAAACCATTTCGATGATTTTGGTATACTTTACTATTTATTTTCTCTTTTCATTACGTCAAACAATTTCTATTTAACCATGTACGCATCACCGCTGAAGCAAACAAACGCGGCGGCGGAGGTTGTATCTGACTTGTGATGTCACGGAGTGAGCAGGCGTGACTAACACATTTTGGTGGACGTTTGAAACGTAGAACTTTCATTCTATCATAACTTNAGCAGGCGTGACTAACACATTTTGGTGGACGTTTGAAACGTAGAACTTTCATTCTATCATAACTTTTTCAAAACTAATTTTTAAATCGTGATATTTTGTAAATATATTTCTAACACATAAATGAATGAGAACCAAGTGCCAGCAAAAATGTGCATGTTGCCCATTGTTTTCATATGAGAAAACCAACTTTTGCTTATAAAAACGTTTGAATGCCCACTANTTTTTGTAACTAACAAATATTTTATCAGGTGTTTTGCGAGATGTACTAGTACAATGCGGTACAATAAACCATTTCAATGATTTTGGTATACTTTACTATTTATTTTCTCTTTTCATTACGTCAAACAATTTCTATTTAACCATGTACGCATCACCGCTGAAGTAAACAAACGCGGCGGCGGAGGTTGTATCTGACTTGTGACGTCACGGAGTGAGCAGGCGTGACTAACACATTTTGGTGGACGTTTGAAACGTAGAACTTTCATTCTATCATAACTTTTTCAAAACTGATTTTTAAATCGTGATATTTTGTAAATATATTTCTAACACATAAATGAATGAGAACCAAGTGCCAGCAAAAATGTGCATGTTGCCCATTGTTTTCATATGAGAAAACCAACTTTTGCTTATAAAAACGTTTGAATGCCCACTAAAATTTTGATTTAGGCCTAATTAGACCATAATACTGATGATACAAGATTTACCAGCTGACACTTATTTCAAGAAACTGCAGTCCTGCATTTTAAAGAAAACCAAATGTTTTCAAGAATTAGTTATGTTAATTAGCAATAGTTACTATTTATATCACCTCTTATAAATTATTAGTTCAATAGAAATACTCACTGTTTATTTCACCTCTTATAAACTAATAAATTCAATAGATATACTAAGAGCTTATACATTATTATACTTATCATATACATTATTAGTACAATATGAATACTCACTGTTTATTTCAACTCTTATAAATTATTAGTTCAATAAACCATCTTAGAACTATGTGAGAAATGTGACAAGTGCAGTATCAAAATATTTTCTTTATTTTATTTCCTTAAAACTGCATACATACCAAAGTATTCACTCATTCTGTTACTTTTATAGACACACTGGCCTAAAATGGAATTCTCAGAATTAATTTACAATATAGCAAATACACTCTCCTAACTAACTTTGAGGTTTTTAATAAATAAAAATAACATCAATTATAACTTTGTACTTGTAATATCAGAATATTAATACGAATTTCAACCTTTTCAGTGCCAAAAACGGTAATTGTAAAAAATAGCGACTTTCTGAAAACAAAATAAAAAAATCATGAAAAGTGGTATAATTCTACTCTACTAATTACACAGAACATGAATTTACNCTCTCCTAACTAACTTTGAGGTTTTTAATAAATAAAAATAACATCAATTATAACTTTGTACTTGTAATATCAGAACATTAATACGAATTTCAACCTTTTCAGTGCCAAAAACGGTAATTGTAAAAAATAGCGACTTTTCTGAAAACAAAATAAAAAAATCATGAAAAGTGGTATAATTCTACTCTACTAATTACACAGAACATGAATTTACTAGTGCCTGTCTGACAAACTGTACTACTTGCAGACGAGGGCTGGTTTATGGTTTCAGGGCTCTTCTCTATGTAAGGGGCTGCATACAGCATAGCNCTAGTGCCTGTCTGACAAACTGTACTACTTGCAGACGAGGGCTGGTTTATGGTTTCAGGGCTCTTCTCTATGTAAGGGGCTGCATACAGCATAGCAGAGACCAACCTAAAAGATGGCTTAGCATGTTGAAGTCCGTCAATGAACACTGGTGAGCGTAGTGTTCGATCACAAGAGTAGATTAACATCAATATTTTTTTCTAATTTTCATCTCGTGGTGCCCCTTATGCAATGGGGTCTGGGGCAGGGTGTACCCCCTCCCCCCTCTCAGCCAACTACTGAGTGAGCCTGATGGGATTGGCTGAAAATAACTGTGTTGTCCGCATAGCAACCAAACTGTACACATCTGTGGGCATGCTTCAACAGATAGTTAAAATAGATATTTAAAAATATTGGACCCAAGATGCTGCCTTCTGTAACTAGCATATATTGTTTATGCATGCGATTTAGCTCCTTCACTGGAAACAGTAATGGTCCTGTGGTCCAGGTAACTGCTTATTAATTTTTTACAGCAATCTGGAAGATTGATTTTATATAGCTTTTATTTTACGACTATGATAAACACAATCAAATGTTTTTTCGATGCCTAGAATTACCACAACAACATAATCCTTACAGTTGAAAGCATTAGTATTATATTCAGTCTCTCGAACTAGCTGGTGAGTTGTCTAGTGTTGTTGTCTAAAACCTAACTGCTAGTCTTGTAAAATGTTATTTTGTTCGAGATAGGTATTAATTCTCCTTAGGATTACATATTCTGATACCTTTGATAGCATATTAAGAAGGTCAATCGGTCTGTAGTTCTGAGATACTTTTTTTTTTTCTCCCCCGACTTTTGAAACACAATTACATTCGCTGCCTTCCATGTGGTTGGAAAATATTATAGCTTGAGCATGGCATTCACGCACAGTACCAAGGGCTCATAGGCCAGGTCGGGGAGTTTCCAGCACATTATCGAAGGCTTGTGGTTTTGTTTCAGGGGTAAAGGCCATCTCTGTGTTTGTTGTTAGTGGTGGAACTTTATCTGTGTTATTTGGAAGGCGTTTGGTTAGTCCCCACGTGTTATTTGTATTTCTATTTAATTTCGCGATCTTTGTGTCCCATACACTGGCTCTCCATAGGCCTACTTCGTCAGAGCCTGCAGTTCGTTTATATGGGCTTTAATATAGCGATTTCTGTGGCATATATATTACCGCATCAAGTGGTTCTTCTGTGTGATAATATCCCGTCTGTATTGTGGGAATGTTTGCAATTTTGTTGACATGCTTATCTCTGGAATGCGCTCGGCCATGCCTTGTATGGCTTAAGTAAGGATGGCGATTGATTCATCTACATGGTGGGTTGCGGTTAAAGAATCTTTAATTTGAGGCAAGTTACTATCTAAATAATTCTTAAATGGAGGCCAATTTGCTTTCCTATAATATCTGAATTTCCGTGGGGCCTTACCTTCAATGTTTAGAGCTTGAAAATTTAAGAGTATTGCATAGTGATCTGAAGAAAGATTTTGTTATACCCTGAGGTCGAACCCAGTACTAAACTATTTGTTATGATATCTAGCNGTGGGGTCTGCGCCATACTCGAACCCTACCACCAGCTCTTACCAAATGAAATCGGGACTCATCTGACGAAGCCACGGTTTTCCAGTCGTCTAGGGTCCAACCGATATGGTCACGAGCCCACAAGAGGCGCTGCAGGCGATGTCGTGCTGTTAGTAAAGGCGCTCGAGTCGGTCTTCTGCTGGCATGGCCCAGTAAAGCCAAAGTTCGCCGCACTGTCCTATCAGACACGTCCGTCGTACGTCCCACATTGATTCCTGCTGTTATTTCACGCAGTGTTACTTGTCTGTTAACATTGACCATTCTACGCACACGTCGTTGGTCTCGGTCATTAAGTACATGTGNTTGTCCATGGTGGGAGGTTATGCCTGAAATTAGGTATTCTCGGCACACTCTTGACACTGTGGATCTCGGAATGTTGAATTCCCTAACCATTTTCGAAATTGAATGTCCCATGCGTCTAGCTCCAACTACCATTCCGCGTTCAAAGTCTGTTAATTCCCGTCGTGCGGCCATAATCATGTCAGAAACCTTTTCACATGAATAACTTGAATACATATGATAGCCCAACCAATGCACTGCCCATTTATACATTTTGTACACGATACTATTGCCATCTGTATATTTGCATATTGCTATCCCGTGACTTTTGTCACTTCAGTGTAATTTACTTCTAGTTCGCGAATGCCAGTTTCGGTGTTTTGCATTAATATTTCNCCGTGACTTTTGTCACTTCAGTGTAATTTACTTCTAGTTCGCGAATGCCAGTTTCGGTGTTTTGCATTAATATTTCCATTATAAGAATTGCTTGTCTTACATTATTGATAAAATATCTAGGTTCGCTGTTGTAAACATTTGCCCTGGCGGGTCATAAAATTACAGCAGTTTGTTTTTTGTTGGTCTAGTTTTCGTTATATGTCAACAGCTTGCAGTGCTGGAAAATCTGGAAGCATTATTTTGTGGTGGGAGATATAGTGGTGTGTGATAATAGCTTCACCACCCCCTCTTCTAATTACTGGCCTGCCTGATCGGTATATGCATATCGGTCTGCTTGCTTAAAATTTGTCTTTTTTACTGCCATAATTATAATGTTATTACGAGACAAATACCTGATGAACTCTTCCTTATTATTACTAAGGCCATGCACATTTTAATAGAGAATTGAGTATAAGTGTGTGTCAGGATTGTTTGCTGCAGCTACATTATTGTTTTGAGCAAGTATGGCCAATGTTTTTGACCATCTTGAGATGAAGCGCGATTGTCTGTGCAATTTGACGTGAACCACGTATCCACCTGTGCTCTCGTGACCACTTGTACCTCCGCAGTCACACCACCTAGCCGACACCGGCCCGAAGTGAATACTCGGCCGTGAGTACGTCAGTATGGGTCAACAAGAATGAAATGCACCCGCCTCATCACNTAGCCAGAGTCGTCAGGCACCCCAGCAATTGGAGGGAATGTCGGCTCTGCTTGTGTTGCAACGACCGGCATCCTTCCCTTATGTGTGATGTCGACCGGCCTGCTGGTTGAGATATCAGCGCTACATGACCCCGAGTGCATCAAAAAGTGGAGAGTAAAAGCCTCAAGTAGTTCAAAGTGTAAAAAATGCCAAAGCCAAATAGTTTGAATTAATGTCTTTATTAAAACCTCAATCGAGCATGGCTACCCACACCCCTTTTCAGGGATAGACTCGTCCAGCCCACTCAAGCTGGAACACTCGGACTCACCCATCTGCAAAACAATCTGCTATTCCATTCATTTTAATTATTTTAATTATGTTCATTGTGCAGAAGTGTTATTATCTCTCTTTTTTTTGCAGCAGACTGCCTATTATGGCCTTACATTTTTTTATTCATTTTTCTAGTGTGGTGACATTCCCTGTGNTTTTTTTTGCAGCAGACTGCCTATTATGGCCTTACATTTTTTTATTCATTTTTCTAGTGTGGTGACATTCCCTGTGATGTCACAGTCACATGCATAATTGACACTAATTAATCATGGGATGTCAGAAATATGATATTCACCATGACATTATATTGTGTAGCATTTTAATTATCGTTAAGAGGGTTCATGTAATTTTTCACCCAAATTTTGGCACCAGCTTCGGCCACCATTAGCGGAACCAGACACCATGATTTTAGTCTGAATTCAGCACTCGGGCTGGCCGGTAGCACAGGAGTTTCGCTCCGCGCGTAGCCCTTCAGCACGACTGGAAGCCTTCTATCATTTCTAACAAGACTTTATGCGTACTTTGTAACTTCGCCGTAATTTCCATGGCTTAGGCCATTTTTGCTCAGCACTGGTTGCCGGCAGACCATTGTGTCGGGTCCGCATTAATTAGCGACATATTAGCGTAAGTGCATGTGTACAACAAGCTCAAGTAAACATCTTGAATAACCTCGAATGTTTCATTTGCTGTACCCCTCTGGGTACTTTGGGCGCTACACCATATTGCAGCAAATCACAAGTATATGCAAGGCGTGCGAGGTGGCCTACAACCTCGTCAGCATAAAGAGTGAAACCACAAAGTATGTTAAATTATTGATTAGTTAATCAGCTTCAATCACTGCAGATCGACAAGAGTACTCCAGGGACCCACAGACCATCGACTGCACGACCCTCACTAACTCATGCTCACTGAGTTATGGTGCCTTGCAATTTCACCAGTTTTCACCTTAACCTAGTGAGCCGGGTAAGGTGGGGACCCACATCAGACCTCTACACGTTAGTTTTATTCGCTTGGGAGAGGCCCAGCAATAATGGCATGAGCTCGTCTGCTAATTCGTATTTCTTGCAGAGTTCAGCAGGACTGCTGTGCTCTGACAGCGTTCGCGTGCACACGAGTTCCATCGGGGACTACACAAACGTGGTACGAGTTGTAAAAACACCGAGGTATGAGCACAGGCTCCAATGCCAGGCGAATAAAATACCAGTCAAACTGGTTTTTTGCCGAGTTGCGGCAGACACCAGCCGACTTTTTGAAGGAAGAGTATAGAGGGCTGGAATGCCAGTCATATGGTTCTGGTTTATTTCAGACAGCAACAGGTGCAACAAACTTGTCGAACTGCCCCATGGCACACACACAACACCGTACTACACCCTCAAAAAGTTTTGCAGGGTTCGCGGTCAAAATGGAGGACTTTCAAAACTCGCAGACCTCTCCCAGTGCTCCAGATGCCAGTGGTTTAACCACATAGCTGCTTGTTAGCCATGCTGTACCTGAATGTCTGTACTGTAGTGGCAGACACCTCACCATCGAGTGTCAGATAATCACAGACCGCACAAAGGTCAAATGTGCCCAGTGCGGATTAAACCACTGTGCTAACTACCTTTTGGGCTCTGAACCAGCAGACACAAAGCAAGTAAGGCTGGTTTCAAAGTGAGGTTGCTTTATCAGCACTCGCAAATAATCCTATTCCCTCGATCCCACCCTCAGATGGATTATGTGCAAGAAAGGCAGCAAAGAATAAAAATCACAAACTGAGCAGAAAATTTAAAAAACAGCACAGCTAGCCGAGGGCAGCATGGCGACTGCACGAGCCCCACCCCATCGGCCATTCAGACTGCGCCTGTGCGCCAACAAAACTCGTGCGTCTCCACCCCAATCGCTGCAATTAAAAAAACACATTTTACACACATCTNCCACCCCAATCGCTGCAATTAAAAAAACACATTTTACACACATCTCTCGCTTTTCTTTCCCTGGCTATGCCGTATATAGAAAGGACAGGCCTCGGGAGTGATGAAGGGGTGGATGAGTGGCGATTTTTGTCCACAAATGTGTCCCTCACCACGAAGTAATGCTTCCAGATTTTCCAATTCTGGAAACTGTAGGCATTGAACTAATATTAGGTCAGCAACACACTAAGCTTCTAGCAATTTATGCCCCGCCTGGGCGCTCGCTAACACAGGCTGACCTAGACTTGCTTTATAGTAATATATACGCCAAACCTTTGCACTAGGCGACAAATGCTAAATATCCGAATTGGAACTCTGGAAAAAAACAGCCAATGGGATGCTCCTGAAAAGGCATCCAGCTACTTGAAATTATCAAGTTATGGCTCCAGCTGAGCATAATTTTAACCCACCAAAATTAAATAAACATCCTGATATACTTGATATTGTTTTAGCTAAATAGTTAACAACTGGGTTTGACCTGCTTGTTGAACAAGATATGTCATCAAATCATTATCCACTTATCATCTAATTTTATATTATATACACAGAAGCAAATGCCCCGAGAAAAATTATAGATTGCTCTAAAGCATATTGGAACTTGCCACAAATTAACACTATTCTTTGCAAACAAATCAGGATGTTGACGATGCTAAAAACTGCCTTACAAGGCCACTCGGCCACGCCACGCTGTATAGACAGCGTGGCGTGGCCGAGTGTGTTCCAGCAAAGAGACAAACATACAAACTTGAAACATTTCCGCAGTATAAGAGGGATTTAGTTCCACAGAAAAACAGCCTAAGGTGCCATTATTCCAGATGAGATCGGCAAACCAAGGCGCGAATTAACGAAATGCAGGTTGTCATTTCAGAAGAAGCAACACACTGGTGGGGCAGCATATGGGATGGCAAAGTAGCTAAATTAACACAACGCAAAAACAACTTATGGGCCCTTACAAACTAACACACACAACGCTTTCGCTCCTGAAGCAAAAGCACAGGCCTTTGCCAATGTGCTGGAAAAAACATTCCAGCCAAATCGAGACCACTGAAAGGAATTTCACATACAAATTTACCGCGAATTAAATATAAAAACAAGGACCCCGACCGAGGATGAGCCTGAATTTACTCAGTCTCACGAAATAAAGCTTACTATTCGCCTCATGCACCCGAGGAAAACACCACGACCATATGGCATTCAAGCTGTTTTAAAGAAAAATCCCTGAACTGGCCCTTGAGTATATAGCTGTATGTATTAATACTATTCTTAATTTGGAATACTTACCAAGCGAATGGAGAGCTGCAAATGTTATTGTATTCCACAAGCCANTATTAATACTATTCTTAATTTGGAATACTTACCAAGCGAATGGAGAGCTGCAAATGTTATTGTATTCCACAAGCCAGAAATAAATAAGAAATACTTCTAAAATTACAGGCCAATTAGCCTGTACTTTCTAAAGTGGCTGAATATACAACACTATTAAGGATTAATGCTCACCTCACCAGCCATAAATTACTTCCAAAAGAGCAGTTCAGCTACCTAAAAAAGCACTTTATAACACATCAACTTGTTTGAATATCAGAATATATAACTTGACATGAACCATGCATCCACGAGCTCCTTGTCTCCCCACTGACCGCCGCAGTCACGTCAGCTGCACCAGGCCGCTTCAACATATCAGGCCAAGAGTGCGTAGTGCAGGTTGACAGGAAGGAAACGTGTACCTTCTTGCCAACAGGTACTTCGTGGCTCAAGAGACCTGCCTACTTTATTTATTACAAGAGGTACCTCTTGTAATAAATTAGTAGGCGATCCGAAATGGTGTTTACCCGAAAGCCATAGCCGTTGAACGCACGGGCCATTGGTCATTACATCGTAGCAGCTCGCTAAAGTGCTAAGTGCAACCAAGTGTGTGCAGAATTTTTTAAAAACATAACACACAACTTCATCTCATTCAAAGCTACAGTCAAGGGTGGCTTCTATAGTATTAAGGACCGTCGAGCATGGCAACCCACACCCCTTCTGGAGATGGTCACCTGGCAACACTGTTGCAAGTGAAATGCAAATATATCACAGGAAATGGAATACAGTGACTTTTCACAATAAAGGATAAAAGTGGATCCAATGTCTATTTATAAGAGGGTAATTGTGTTTTCATAAAGAGAGACTACCTATAAATGCCGCCATCATAGTAACCTTTCATTTAGTGCTTTGAAATCNTAATTGTGTTTTCATAAAGAGAGACTACCTATAAATGCCGCCATCATAGTAACCTTTCATTTAGTGCTTTGAAATCCCATCAACTTCACATCATCAAGCTTAACAGACATTAGTTAATGAACCAGGGCATAGAGGGGTGGGGGTCGTCACCAATGTGTTTTCTTTAATTTATATAATTTTTAACCAGTGCAATAATGTTACATAGTGCTTATGTCATTGTTTAACATTCGGTGTTTGATGACGGTTCACGTACCTGTTTGGAAAGCCGATGCCATCCTCCCAGTTCATCTCAGCACACAGCCAGACTGGCAGCTTTTGCTGTCTGCTCCGCGAGCCCCCTCAGTACCATAATTTCGGCTGATCTCGCTTCAATACAATAGTAAAATAATTAACTGGAACCTTTGATTTCTTTTCTGTACCGAGGGGAGTACCACCTGCTCTCTCACCAGAGAGTTTTGCATTACCACATATCTCCATGACACCATGCTGACATAGGTCACTTTCACGCAAAGGTCACTGGCAGTCTGTAAGTGCTGGGTCTGTATCCTTTAGTATCCATGTGTCCACTATCTGAACATGTAATAAAGTTCGTGAGTAAACAGCTTTACAAAATTTAGGGAGTGTTGATTCATTGTCCTCTGTGGCGCACACGGCGCTTCACACCTTGTAGTACCGCCCACAATGTTTTAATATTTTTCAGGAGTACGAGATGCCTACAGTCTCGCCACAATGTCAATGTGTGTAAGTAGTGTAATATTAAGTGTGTGACAACTTCGTCTACAAACTGACGGANCGCCCACAATGTTTTAATATTTTTCAGGAGTACGAGATGCCTAGAGTCTCGCCACAATGTCAATGTGTGTAAGTAGTGTAATATTAAGTGTGTGACAACTTCGTCTACAAACTGACGGACACATCCATGCCTCCCTGGGCCATCTACCGAACGACCCACATAATTAACTCTCCGCTGAGTTGTGGCACTGGGCAATTGTACATACTACCAGCCCTGGGTTANACCGAACGACCCACATAATTAACTCTCCGCTGAGTTGTGGCACTGGGCAATTGTACATACTACCAGCCCTGGGTTACCTCGACCACGTCAAAAATAGCACGCCCAACCAGGGGGCAATGTTTCACCAAGCTTTTTTTTTTTTTTTTTTCCAATACCAAAAATAGCTTTCCCAACTAGGGGCATAAGAACATCAAGGTGCAAGAACCAGCCCCAATGGCTTGCGGGGGCCCACAAAAGCAGTAGGAAGAACAAGACGTGATTACAAGTGCTGCGAAATCTCGATGCCACCAAACATAATCACCGTCAAATCAAAGTGAATGTTCCCATGCTCATGCACCATGTGGCTTGTTCAGTATGTTATAGGACTCTCTTGCTCAGAGGAGGACACTCGAAATTATCTTGGTTAGTTAAGAAACTTCAGGAAAAATCACATTTCCACATCAGGTCATTTTTCACGCAAGTAACAACAAATTACATTTGAGAGCATTATGTAGTGCAACTGTATCATTGTCCAACTCTAAAAGGACATCTAAGTGTCTATGTATGGCACGCGACATGCGCTAGAACTCAGATCGATAATAACATGCTGCACGCGTGTGGTTGTAACCCATGTGGGAAATTGCAAGTTCAAATCAGGAGTGCATTGTTTTAATTTTACGGGACACACAAAATATAAAACATTTCAGAGACTTTTAATACATACATTTGTTTATAAAGTAAAATATGCAAAGAATGTGGGCAAAATCAATTTTACAGTGCACCTTGTATGTTTTACAAAACATGTAAAACATTAATAAGCAAAAGTCATACATTCAGTGTTCTATTTTGTTCGCGCTCGCCACTACATGTAAATTTTANTGTAAAACATTAATAAGCAAAAGTCATACATTCAGTGTTCTATTTTGTTCGCGCTCGCCACTACATGTAAATTTTTAAAATGTTACAAGGGTTTTATGACAGTGATATGTACATTTGTGTAACAAGGAAATTCGTTGGAAGCAGTCGACACCAAAATTCACATAATAATTGTGTCAATAAGTGATCATGTCATAATTTCGCAAATCATGCAAGACTTGCTATCAGTATTTATATCAATATGAAACATTTTAACGTAATTTATACAGTCAATATTCACCACAGAAAATAACTGGCAAGAAAGGAAAAGTGCTCAGCAGCCCTCGGCTAAAAAATTTAATTAAAAATTCAGTTTCGAGGCATACTGGCATTTTTAGCGCACCAAACAAAGGCATCCTACAGCGCTAGAATTGCTGGGCAGAACAACCAGCGAACACCGGAGTGACGCACCACTCGGACGCGCGAGAGAGTAGCATCCTCCCGTCTTCTAAGACGTGATGGGATATTCTCCCCCTCTGCATGGGCATGTAGGGAGATGGGCCAGCAACTGCGGTGTCAACAATATCTGTCACCATGACAACTGCTCCGAGCCACATGGCCGAACCGGCGCTGAGTGTTTACAAATTGAATTGGTGCACTAGCAATGGAAAAAATACACACTTTATGCTTGAAGTGCGTGCGCCCAGTAACAGAACCTAATCCATTCCAGGATTCCAAATGTCCGTGCCGGGAAACAACAAACGCGAGGCGACTCGCAGAAGGCATTAGACTGGGTAATCGGGAGCGGATCGAGAATGCCTGGAGCAGTACCTCTGATGGCAAATGGGTACCATTGTGTACAGAGTGCAACAGACCGCGAGTGGTCCAAAGCAACGTCAGCCTCGTGAACAAATGCGCATGCCAGTGTACACACATTCAGCAAACAGAATCAATTTTTGGACAATACACAATTAACAAAATTTCACAACCGACGATGCCATAAGCAAATATTATGTTATGTGTAGGACTTGGAAATGGGACAATACAGTGCATAATTTGCAACAAAAATTACCACGCCGAGTGTCTCGCAGTGATAGAGCATGCAACCACAAACAGCCACGGCCGAATTCTGTGTGCCCAATTTACACAAACAGTGCTACCAACCAAACGCACAACAAACTTGATAACAGGTGATGCGTTATCACCGCAATCATTGGTGCCATCAGGAGCATTGTAAACACGAGCAAATGGCAACGATCNATAACAGGTGATGCGTTATCACCGCAATCATTGGTGCCATCAGGAGCATTGTAAACACGAGCAAATGGCAACGATCGCGTGTGAACAATGTGGTCTAGTAACACACTGGCATTGCAACACAGAACTGGACATGGTAAACACTATATCAGGACATTTCTGGTGCGAGCAGTGCGCGAACGTACTGTGAGGGACAGTGACAATACCAGCAATCAACCCAGCCCGTTAGCACATTAAATGGGCTTGGATGGAGCAGCACCATNGTGAGGGACAGTGACAATACCAGCAATCAACCCAGCCCGTTAGCACATTAAATGGGCTTGGATGGAGCAGCACCATGGGGAAACCCATTGGTGCCACACCACCCCTGGCTTCGTATGGCATCTGTCACACCAGGTGGCCATACAATCAGCACCAACAACAGGAATGGGCACGACACCAGCCCGATTTAAGTCGCTGCCTACCTTCGCAGGAAACAGCAACGAGGAACTGCAAGCATTCCTGAGCGACTGCACAGGACCATTGGGAAGGTATGGTGTTTGTCAACCAGAGTGGCCTTGTTGCATAGGAGGCCAATTGTCATGCGAGGCACGCACATGTTGGTGGTCCATTGACCACTATGGTATGCACTGGACCGAATTCCATAATGCATTTCAGAGTCGTTTCGCCAACACTTTTTCGTCATTACGGGTTTTAAGTCGTACTGTTTTAGAAGCACAGGGAGATTTAGAAATGCTAACTGCATTTTGCACTCGTAAAATCAATTTCATCAGGCATTTTCACCCACAGATGCGAGACACAGAAATTTCAGAAGTGATAGCATCAACCATAAAAGCAGAATTTAAATTGGTTCTGGCACAACTTATACACAGCAGTGTCGAGCAATTCAGGAGATCCACATCCTTGCTAAATCTGACCAATTACAAACAAAAAGTGCACCACAGGGAACATGGTGGGTCATACCAATCACAGCCCCGTGAACACGATCCAGGGAACGGAAATGCATAGCCATCAGCTGGACACAGCACAAAAGGGGTGAGCCGAATAACTCGCAAGGATATGGGGAATAGTCGACTTGCTACTTCTGTAACAGCTGGCCCAAATGCGGCAGCCGAAGTCACGCATACAGGAGCAATTAGGAGAGAAAGCCCCACCCTTTTCATTGCATATATTGTCAAGCCCAGTTATACCACTGGCACAACGAATGCGCTTTGGAGGAGGTAAACAATGGCAGGAAACCACCGGCGGGTAACATACCGACGGGGTTAGCAAACCGCAGGCTCACTGCCCCCGGCCGAAATAAGAGCATGCTACACAGACACATCAACAAAACAAACCCAAAGTAACACCCACTCCACAACAAANCCCCGGCCGAAATAAGAGCATGCTACACAGACACATCAACAAAACAAACCCAAAGTAACACCCACTCCACAACAAATTGTGTTACAGCAAATACCAAAGGGCACACACAGGATAATAAGGATACTAGTCAACCTAAATAATATCCAGTGTTTAGCGCTATTTGACACAGAGGCATCACATAATTTCGTGAGAGCGGAGTTCGTATATGGGAGAGCAATTAGGCCTGCAAAACAAACAGTATGATTAGCCCCACACCAACATACAGGGCAACCCCTCGGAGAAGTGACAGTCACTGTCCGAATTAGCGATGTGGAAACAACTACAGTTCTAGTGTTGGCAGACTTGCAGGAAGATGCCATACTTGGTATACCCTGGCTCACAGAGCAAAATACAATGGTAGAGCTAGCGGCCTGCAGGATTAATTTTGGCCAAAAGGAGCGGTGCACAGTTTATGAACTTGAACAGCGGACCACCAATTGCGCCTCAGACATCCAGTTGGTCGAATTGGACCACGAAGAATACAGGGAAATAGTACAGAAAATCCTTCAGGAAAAATGGGACGTGTTTGCAGACTCAGATCCTCTAAGGTGGACAACTATTGCCGAATACGCAATCCCATTAGAACACGACTACCTGCTTTTCGTAGGATCACGAAGCTACCTATCACACCAGTGTGTCATTAAAAGAGCATATTAAGGACATGTTAGACGAAGGTGTCAGGTTACTGTTAAACACGACAGAGTCGTGGTTTAATTTGTTAACGGGGCGCTCTTAGCCGCGAGGCCATACCGCACCCCGGCCTCCCAGTAGGCGGGGAAGAGGGATCACGCCCTCTCATCGCAGACATGACCAGCGCTTTCTGAATTGACCAAACCCGTTTGCCCCGACCTGTACACAGGCCGCACCAGGCAGAGCCCCGATCTGATATTGCAGATCGCACAGAGCATGTCCTACCACAAGGCCTGAGATTCTAGCACTCAGATTACCAAGCGTGTGGTATAGCCGGAGCACTACCCACGCCCCTGACGTGATCTCGGGCACGCCCCCGGAACAATCCTGTTCAACGTCCGGCTCTTTTAGCAAGAGGGGGAATCTCTCCGAGCCTTCTCCAGCATGCGGAGTCAACCACTGCCAGCACGAGTCCAACCTCGTCTGATCCAAATTCCAGGGAGTACCCCTGGATGGGCCAAGCGGATCATCCCGTGCTCCCTCTTAATTTCCATGGCACGTATGGGTTTTCCTGTGTCCGACTGCGTCGCCTAACCTCCATGCGGGAGTGTGCGGAGGTGTCAGCGAACCCACACACAGCAAATACAACAGCGCAATCACATTAGCGCCGAAGAAATCTGGAACTTGGTGCTTCTGTGTAGACTTTTGCCCTGTTAATTTGGTTACACAAAGTGCACCACCACAATATATCAGTGTGAAGGACACATTACACACACTAGGAAAGGCGAAGGTTATGATGTCACTGGGCTTGCTACTGGCAGGTCCTAATTAAGCCAGAACACCGCTGAAGACAGTATTCACTGCCATTGATGGGTGATGCTTCCAGTTCTGTGTCATGCCTTCGGTCTAAATTGCGCACCCACCACCTTTCAGGCGATGATGGTACAAGTGCTTGACAGGTATGTATGGGATTTTACCCTCGCATACCTGGACGACATGATCGTCTGGTCAGGGAACTGGGAAGACCATGTGAAACATCTGTCGTTGGTACTAGAGCGTCTAGCAATAAACAAGTTAATATGTGCAAACAGGAAGTGCTACATAGGGAAACCATGCATTCAGTTCCTTGGTCACCTAGTGGACGAACACAGCAGTAGGCCAACACCGGAACAGCTGTCACTCATAGACTAATATCAGGCACCCTGGACACGCAAACAGTTAAGGAAGTTCTTCAGGTTGGTAAACTGGCTGAGGGTAAACATTACGGACTTCGCAACGATAACTGCGCCCCTAACAGACATGCTGTCCCCAAACCGTAAGTGGAACAGTGAACACGAAAGCTGCTTCCAGGAACTGAAGAGCAGATTCCGGCAGTGTACGACACTCGCATGTCACGACCCCAGTAGGCACATATACCTACAAATGGACGCCAGTGAATAGGGCCTAGGCGCAGTACTATTTCAGTTAGGTGACAACAATGAGCCCCAAATCATAGAATATAACAGTGCCAAGTTTGGTCCGACTGAGTGTCGATAAAATGTCAATGGTTTGGGTTGTGAAGCATTACAAGGCATACCTCGAACACTAGCGCTTTACCCTACGAACCGACAATAGGTGCCTGCGCTGGCTTGAGGGAAGCCAGGAGGAAACTCGCCCAGTGGGCATTGTTGTTACAATCGTACGACTTCGGTGTGCAATATAACCCTGGAGCAGAGAATAAACTGGCCGATGAAATATCCAGAGCACCAGACACCGCGGTAGCAATCGACAGGGACGAGTGAGATGACTTGCTACCCCCTACTGCCAACATCGCAACGACAACAGACAATGGGCAGGTAACCTACAACACCATAGAAATCACACCGAACATGGAACTCAGGCTCGATGAACTCAAGACCTTGGTCATAAACAGCCAACATCAATGCGCATAAACGCAGGCCAATAAGGTGGAAATCTTTAAAGAAATAGTGAGTGGTGGCGCATACAGGACACACACTTCGAGACCCAATGGCAGCATACCTTTGCGACATGGTGCCTCTATGTACCAAAAGGAGTACATTAACACATGCTAAAGCATGCCCACAGTAGCCTTTTTGCTGGCTATCCTGGGGCAACCAAGACGGCCAGGAATATCCACCTGCATTTCCACTTGCCAGGAGTAAGCAGGGACGTACACAAGTACGTGAAGGAGTGTGTCCCTTGAAATCACTTCAAGAGCAGGAGAGCAGACGGGATGACCCAACAGCAACCCAGGGTGCCGGAGAAACCGTTCGAGATGGTGTCCTTAGATCTAATGGGCCCCTCCTCTGCACTTCCATAGGGAAGAGGTTCATCCAAGTTGTTAGTGATGTGTTTTCCAGATTGACCGAAGCCTGCCCAGTCTCCAGTGCATGGGCACTGGAAACTGACTTATACCCTTGCTGGGGGTACCCAAAAACACTGGTCACAGACAACACTACCCAGTTCACAGGAAGGTACTGGCATGAGCTGTGCACTCTAGGGGGTGGGGGTAAGCGACCATAGAACATCAGTGTACCACACAAGGTAAAACCCCACCGATATCAGGAATCAAGACCTCAAGACCCAGTTATGTCTGAGTAAGGGGAAGGACTACACCAGCTGGGCCGAACATTTACATGCCACCATATTCACAATAAGGCGATGGGTGAATCTCGCAACAGAGCAGACTCCAGCAGCGATCCTGCGTGGTCGCGAACTCATGCTGCCTGGAGAATTTGCCATGCGCCAGACAGAGGGCACGGCCGAACCATAAGACAGGACAGCCGGAAAACAGCGTAGGGATGCAGATTTAGAAGCAGCTCGCGAAAATTAAGTCTGCTACATTGAAAAATGGATGCCTGCCACAACACGAGCACCACGACGAGTGGCACCTGGCCACCTGGTCTATGTCGGGAAGCACAAATTATCCAGCGGCGCGAAGAACATCTGCGCTGGGTTCGATCAGAAGTGGAGCGGAACACATTCAGTGGTGAAGCCACTATGATACACCACATACCTCATCAGTATGAGCAACACGAGGAGGCCCACCATCCACTGCGACGACATACGATTGGCAGTGGGGATGCCAAGTGTCACGATGCCTGACCAGCAGGATGTCTAGCACCAGTAAACAAACTCACCAATCGCTACCAGAGGCGAAGTCGGGAAACAAAGTCCCAGCAGCAGGTAGATTCGTCCATCCCTTCTGGAGATGGCCAACTGGCAACACTGTAGCAAGTGAAATACAAATAAGTCACGGGAAATAGAATACAGTGACTTTTCCCAATAAAGCATGAAAGTGTTTCCAATGTATATTAATAAGAGGGTAATTGTGTTTTCATAAAGGTAGACTACCTATAAATGCCTCTATCATAGTAACATTTCATTTGGTGCTCTGACACTCCCCGTCAACTTAACAACATCAAGCTTAACAAACAATTCTTAATGAATGGGGGTGTCACCAATGGGTTTTCTTTCATTTATGCAATTTTTAACCAGTGCAAAAATGTACAATAGGTCTTATGTCATGTTTTAACATTCGGTGTTTGACGTTGGTTCACGCACCTGTTTGGGAAGCCGACGCCATTTGCCCAGTTCACCTCAGCACACAAGCCAGACTGGCAGCGTTGGTCGTCCGCTCCGCGAGTCCCCTCGATACCATTTAAGACTGATCTCACTTCATTACANCAACTTAACAACATCAAGCTTAACAAACAATTCTTAATGAATGGGGGTGTCACCAATGGGTTTTCTTTCATTTATACAATTTTTAACCAGTGCAAAAATGTACAATAGGTCTTATGTCATGTTTTAACATTCGGTGTTTGACGTTGGTTCACGCACCTGTTTGGGAAGCCGACGCCATTTGCCCAGTTCACCTCAGCACACGAGCCAGACTGGCAGCGTTGGTCGTCCGCTCCGCGAGTCCCCTCGATACCATTTAAGACTGATCTCACTTCATTACANAGCCAGACTGGCAGCGTTGGTCGTCCGCTCCGCGAGTCCCCTCGATACCATTTAAGACTGATCTCACTTCATTACAATAGTAATGTAATTTACCGGAACCTTTAATTTCTTTTCTGTATTGAGGGGAGTACCACCTGCACTCTCACAAGATAATTTAATGCTATCCTGTATCTACATAACACCATGCTGACTTAGGTCATTTTAATGCAAAGGCCACCGGCAGGCTGTAAGTGCTGGGTCAGTGTCTTTTCGTATTCACATGTCCACTTCTTGAACATGTAATAAATTACGTGAGTAAAGAGCTTTACAAAATTTAGGGAGTGTTGATTTATTGTCCTCCAGGAGACTCANACATGTAATAAATTACGTGAGTAAAGAGCTTTACAAAATTTAGGGAGTGTTGATTTATTGTCCTCCAGGAGACTCGGGGAGCTACACCTCTTGTAGTACCACCCACAATTTTACTAATATATTTCAGGAGTACGAGACTCCTTCAGTCTCGCCACAAGGTCAATGTGTGCAAGTAGTTTAATATTAAGTGCATGACAACTTCATCTTCAAATGGACGGAGGCATCCAGGCCCCACTGGGCTGTGTACCGAACAACCCACATCATTATCTCTCTGCTGAGTTATGGCACCGGGCAATTCTACACTTCACCAACCCTTGGTTACCTCGACCACATCAAACTCATGCCTTCAACTGGAAGGACTATGGTGTTGCAGTCTTTTTAGTTATTGAAAAGGCTTTTTATCACGTATTTCATGCTGGATTACTATATAAATTACTAGCGGCTACCCGCGACTTCGTCTGCGTATATATCTTTAGAAATGATAGCTAATTCTGTTGTATGAGTAATAATTCTATTTTTTAGGCTTCTATTTACTGCAATATACTCCTATAAACTATGTTAAATGATTTTTTTTCGTTTAGCAGAAACATGCACATTTTGCGATTTAGAAACACGTGAGCAAGCTACGTAGAGCTGACCGTGGGAAAAACATGGCATGCCCAAATATATTCCTGCTACCTTTAAGGTTTGACCCTGTGATTTGTTGATAGTCATTGAAAATGCAACTTTTAATGGGAACTGCAGACGCTTAAAATTAAATGGTAAGTTATTAGGTATAATTGGGATGCGCGGTATAAGCACATTTTCTCCCTTGGCTTCTCCAGTTAAGATTGTGGCCTTCACAATATGCCTTCCTAGTTCGGTGACTCGCAACCGAGTACCGTTGCATAATCTTGGCGCGTCCAAGTTGCGCATTAACAAAACGGGTATACCTAACCTTTAATACCAGCTTATGGGATGGCACCCCGGATAGCTCCAAAGAGTTTAGGAACTCCACGGGATAGCTCGTAGTGTCATCGGATGACATGACTGTGCCGATGGAGTTGTACACTGATGTTTCGCTAGTTATTTCATCCAAGATATTTTTTATTTATTTTCGTAAGAGTCTCATTTGTTGGTGCCAGTATGGTTCTTTCACACAACCAATTTTCGTCATGAATGTATTGTTGCAGATTCAGAAAAACTGAGCAATAAGCTCGTCTTCCGAATCCACAACATGACAAAATTGGTGTGTGAAAAGAACCATACCTTCTTGGTCGGTTTCTAGACAGACATCACCAATTTCAAGGAGTTTTTGAGCATATGCACCTGACTCGACATCGCTGAATAAATGGACTCGCAAGTTAGTGGTGGGATAAAGCTTTTCAACTTTGGTCCACAGATATGATGCTTTCAGACATGCGTTAGTTTCGTCTGCTGCGGTGCCTCTCTCGATAACAGGTAAAGTCTGTCTAAAATTCCCTGCCAGTAACACTACCACACCACTCATCAGCTTTCGATTGCTTTGTATGTCTTGTAGACAGCAATCAAGCGCCTCGATGGCGCGTTGGTGTGACTAATATGAATAAAGACAGTGACAAAAGAGGTTTGCTGGTAATACCCAGAAAGAAATAGTTCCTAAGAAAATATTACACTGAGTGGGCACGAATGCGGTGCGAACGATTTTAGCAGCGCGCACTCACTTTCTCATCGTCGTAACTTTTAAAATATTTGTCCAAATTACGTAGTTTAAAAGACAAAGTTTATCTACTTTAAATATCAGAAGCGATAAAAGTATTTATTTTGATAAATAATTAATTTGTTACTACAAAATGTGCATTGGAAATATAGTATCAAATTTTATTGTATTTATGGTTCACTATTTTGGCAATAGTGGCTTACACATAATAGATAGATATATGCTGTCACTGACTTTTTTTTGTAGAACTATAGCAGAGAAACATTTCCACCAGACATTATATTCGTGTAACTCTTGCGGTTTTTGCAGCGCACGCCAAAATAGCTCGCAGAGGCAGAATTTTTTCCGACTTACTTGACACTAATAATTATATTTTNGTAGAACTATAGCAGAGAAACATTTCCACCAGACATTATATTCGTGTAACTCTTGCAGTTTTTGCAGCGCACGCCAAAATAGCTCGCAGAGGCAGAATTTTTTCCGACTTACTTGACACTAATCATTATATTTNGTTTTTGCAGCGCACGCCAAAATAGCTCGCAGAGGCAGAATTTTTTCCGACTTACTTGACACTAATAATTATATTTTGGCCAATTTACACAATTAATCTTTATAAATTATAGCCTATGTGCTATTCTGATGTATGAACTATATCAGTCGATCCCAAACTTTTTGGCTTGCGGACCCCTTCCAAGGAACAATATCTACCGCGGACCCCTCTTACTCAAGTACTTAGATTTAGATACAAGACACTAAATTTGCAGTTTTGGATAGATAAAAGTTTGGTAAATTAGCCAGGCCATGCCTTGTTATTAGTGGTGGAGGGGAATATCACTATAAAAAATTATATTTAAAATCTCAACTTTATTTACAACACAAAAATCAAATTAAACAGAACGGAATAGATTGGTAGGTACAACTATTGTAGGAAATCGAACAATATAAATTCAACCTAATGATTTGAACATAAATCCAGCGTGATTAATGGGAAGAATAAGGCTGTTTTAATTGGCACAATTTTGAAATATTTTGTTTAATTGTTGATAGCTGGAGTCGGATGTGAGGTTCAGCATCTAGACAGCTTCGGTATTTAGCTTTGGTGGCTGCGTAGATAGAAAATCCAGATTCGCATAAGTAAGTTGTGGCAAAAGGAAGAAGAACCCATTTCGCTTTTTCAACAAGCGGTTGGAATTTTTTGTTTTCCAGGCGAAGCCAAAAATGGGATTAAGTATCACGCTCGAAAGTAGATTTCAAGGTGGAGTCTGAAGTTATGTCTATCAAACATTCGTATTCACTTGACGATAGACTAGTTGGCTTTTTCGAAACTGAAAACGGTTTGACCGCCCATTCATGTTCTTGCAGCATTGTATCTCGAGCTGTAGGAAAGTAGTGCTCAAGGGACNTGAAAACGGTTTGACCGCCCATTCATGTTCTTGCAGCATTGTATCTCGAGCTGTAGGAAAGTAGTGCTCAAGGGACTTCTCCAAACTGCGAAGATGTTCACATATTTCATCAGTCAAAGTGCTTTTCTCAAGATCGAGTTTGTTTTCATGTAAAAAATCATTTAACACAGGAAAACACTCCACCTCTTTCTTATAAACAGACTCATTCCAAAACTGGATTTTTATTTTAAATGCGCGAACTTTGTAAATAGCTTCAAAAGTTGTGATATTCATTCCTTGCAGAGAAAGGCTCATCTCATTCATTTTCATGAAAATATCTGATAAATACAAAAGTATACTCTGCCATCTCTCATCATTAAAAACGTTGGCCAATTTGATATTGTGGTCCATAAACAGGGATAAGACTTCAGAACGTAACTGCCGTAATCGTGAAAGTGCTTTCCCACGAGACAGCCACATCACTTCTGTGTGGAGAAGCAGGGAATTGTGAAGGCTTCCCATATCATCACATAGTAATACAAAAAGTCTTGACTTTAACGGCCGCGCCTTTATATAATTAATAATATGAACAGACTCATCCAAAACTTTCTTAAAAGAGGCAGGCATTTGTTTCATCGCTAAAGCATGTCTATGGAGAACACAATGACTGCTACTGCAATTTTTAGATTTTTCTTTTATCCTCGTAATCACTCCAACCGTTGAGCCAGTCATTGCTTTCGCACCATCTGTGCACACGTCAATGCAGTTAGTCCAAGGAATTTCGTTCATCGTAAAAAAATCGTCCAACAAACGGAATATTTATGCCCCCGTTGTATTGGCAGGAAGTGGTTTGCACAGAAGAAGAGCCTCCTCGAAACTTCCGGACTATTCATAGCGGACAAAAGCCAATAAAATTGCCAACCCCGCGACGTCAGCAGATTCGTCGATTTGGAGAGAAAATGAAACGTGTTTGATGCGAGAAATCAGTGATTCCTTCACATCACTTGATAAATAAAGTATCCTCCTCTTTACAGTGCTGTTTGACAACGGCACCGATGTCACAAGTTTAACTGCTTTATCGTCAAGCATGCAAGAGACAATATCACTAACACACGGTTTTATGAGGGTTTCAGCGATAGAATGAGCTTTACCTGCCTGTGCCACTCGATAACTCACCAAATAAGACGCTTTTAAAGAATTTTCATTTGCAGTTTTTGCGTGAGTTTTGATGAAGGTTTGAGAAGCAGCCAGTTCAGTGTGCATCCTCTTGAAGTAATTAGTCTGTTTTTTCCCGGAGTTCCGGTTGTCTACCCTCAAAGTGACGACGCAGTTTAACTGGAACTATTGAGCTGTTATGGAGGACTCCCGCGCAAATCACACACTGAGCTTTACCCTCGTCAGTCTCAACAAATCCCAAATATAAGTAACTTTCGTGGTACTTACGCTTTTTAATTACTCCACTTCCACTGGCTGTTTGAACTGCAGCTATTTGGAGACTTATTATGAATCTGCTGGTTGTACAACATAAATTACTTGGAGATATTGTAAATGCACCTAGATATTGTCCCATTGGAGATCTCCATAATTAACTAAAAATTGAAACATTAAACGAGTACTTCTGCAAATAGCGAAAAAATTCTACAATGATTGTGCTACAAATGCCAACACAGGAATATCTAGTCTCAGTAATTTTAACTGGGATGAGAGTCTGTAATACTAGTAACCAAAGAGCATATTGGCTCACAAACTGTCCTGATTTCTAAATCTTTGAATGCAGGCCCTCAGCCAAGCATGTGTTTGTAATTAACATCGGAAAACTTGTATTACTCTTAATGTGGTCAAGCTTGGCTACAGCGAATTTTACGTCCCGTGTTATGAAAACCAACTTGACCCACGGTGTCACCAGAGTTGATGGTGTGATATTTATGTGCCCGGAACCACAGCTCTGCGGTGAGCTGATGAGATTGAGGGTCGTTTCAGGTTGACTTCCAAGGGGACTCTGGTCAACACTCCGTCACACACGATGGCGAGGCTGTAGGCCGCCTCGCACACCTTAATTAATTACAAATAAAAGACTTGCGAACGATGCTTGTTGAGGTATTTATTACCTGAGACTCGTTACTGCACACACAACTATAATACAAGACACGTGGCCTTAATGGCCTGGAAACTGCGAGCGACCACGTGGTCTTTACAATGTGAAACTCGAATGCACTTAACAATTCTCCGATAAATAATAACGTCGCTCTCCCCTCGGCGCTATACAAGTAAAATAATGAAACAGATAAAAATAATGATTCAAATTGTGACCAATGTCACTGGATACAAGTTCAACTGATGATGTCTGTGCCGAGGGCCTCTGCGGAGCGAGAGGCTTACATGTCTGGATGCGTTGAAGTGCTGATGAGAACTGGGCGGTAAACATGGCCAGCTTCTGCTACCTGAGCGCAGCGATGCCATGCGGCGAAGCGATGAAGTACAAGATACACTAAAAATGATAATGAGATGAAAGGGATATGAATTAAATTAAACTAAGATTACATAATTTTCCCTAAAACAATACACAATATAAATGATTATACTAATTCTAAATGTTTCCATCGTACCAGCCACAGTACTGCCAAATGTAAAATGTGACATGTCTCTGGCTGTGGCTGCGCAGACTGTCTCCAATGATGACAAAACAAATTATATTAATTATATACACTGACACTATTAATAAATACACTGATGATATTATGACATACCCTGATGAAATAATTACACGGAATAGATTAGAACCACTAATGCACTTGCACTGATACCATTAGGCACCCCCTCACTCGTGCCCACAAGCTTATCGGTGTGGTGTGTCTGGTGTGAGGACAGAACTGCGGCAGTCATAGTGGGCATAACGGACTTGTGAACGCGCGGTTCATGTCACTGCACTTTATCAATACACCTACTACACTCATGTAACAAATAATTTTCAAGCTGATGCAGGGTGGAATCCTGCCCTCCAACTGTTTGCCACGAGGCGTGTCCACCGAATCAACTGCACTATTGTAGCTGCAGTGTACCGAGAGTGCCGACATGAGTGCAGTGCATGTCTGTGAAAGTGCAGAATAGTGCAGTGCAACCACATAACCCCTCCCCCTCTCTGGCGGGTGAGCGAGGGTGAATAATAGCAGACCCTTCATATATTATTTGCAGGACAATTTAAAGGCAAGCATTTGAAAGTAAGGAAATTCACACTAAGAGTGTAAACATTCGGATATGCCTCTACTAGCATTTCAGACTTTTATTTTGTAATTCTCAAATTCACGTAGCTTAATGTACAAATAATTCACTCTTATACACAAATGTCAATTTTACGCAGTTTTTCCTATCTGGTGGGCTGCAGGTTAGAGTCTGGATAATGTGTTCACCTAGAGTGATGTGATTCTGTGCAAGAATAATTACATGTAAGTTTTCAGACTTCGTGTCTTTTATTTTAAGCACTGCCTTCGGGTATTTCGGAATACGAGTCACCTATAATCTGCCTTCACCCAGTTTCACATAAATTACTTAATAGCCAGTATGCTCATCTCTGAACTTTTACAATTTAAGGCATGTGGAGCAGCCTGAATAGGCCCACAATATTTTCTATGTAAGCATCAGCAGCAACAATTGGCACCAACTGCCGATGGTGTCTTGGCGCCTAGTTGGTTATCCAAATCCACAAACCACTTAACAATGTTTTTCCCCATCTCTCAAAACTTCCTTCAACACCACCCAGCCAACAGGCTTTAATTGTTGCCTTTCTGTGTGGCATACCTTTCCCTCATCATTCCTCACGTTTTTCGATCCAGAAGATCTCAAAATTTCTTGCACCTTAACCCCTATTTGAGCAAGTTTCCCACCTATCCCCCCTCCCAGTTTACTACATCAAGAGCACACCAGGAGTAGTGTGATTAACCTGGGACATTGCTCTGATGCCATCCAGGCACCAGAATAATGTCCAGAGACTCCACACCACATGGTGTAAAAGAGCGCCAAAATCAGTTTCGCAGCCACCATTACTTCAACGGTGCATGGTATGCAAATGGAGTCTGCCAAAATGGGACAACTAGGCGTCACCACTACTCATCCACCAGTGCTGCGAACCCCACAGCTGGTTCGGCTCCTACTGCTAGGTTCGGCTGTCGCGCTGCGATCGTCAAGAATGGCTGGTATGACATCTGTAGGCGTTCCGATGCCTCTGTGTTGGCAATGTTTGCACCCCATTCTATGGGATGTAGTGGCCAAATACGAAATAGGCACAATATATTGCAAGTGCGCTCATAAGACCAGACCAACGAGCAACTGCGCTGCGAACACACGAACAGCTCCAATGTGATAAAGGAAATTCAAAGGCAGTACAAATTTGAAGTTTTGGACAATATCAGGCAACAAAATTCTAACTTTCAGTTTCCAAACAACAAAATTTTGCATGTTAGTTAACTGTGCATGGGCCAAGGTATCCCTACTTTTCAGTGTACCATGTGTCTACAGTATTACCTTTCACCATGCCTAACTGCGACCATACAAAACTGGAATTTTCAGTGTTCATAGGGTCACAAGCAATAATAATCAATTGAATGCTTCTACAGTGTGCAAAGATAACTGGTCCAGACTGTCAGCCAACCTAATGTCACCATCCAGTGTGTCCAGGGGGCTATAGTAGTGACATGTTACAATGCAGTCTGTATGCATTGCATGTACACGGGCAATGTTTGCAGCCTGGCAAGAGACTGACATTACAAGACTTCAAGTTCACTTGTCGGCAATGTACAGCAGCGGCTGACACCGCACCACAGCTGCCACATGCTATCAGCATGCACATAGCAGATGTAATTAATGCAGCACCGCTCGCTCATCCCACACCCTGCCAGCCAGCCTTGACTGTAGCACCTCTCCCTCTCCTAACATCTGCCCCTTACATACCACCACTCACCACATACTTTCCCACACCTGCATTCCCCCAACAGATGATTCCAGTGCTACCCACTACCGCACCACAATTTCCGCAACCAAACGAACCAAACCCAGTGACACAATTTCCCACACCCAACTTCGTTCCACCAGATGCGAGCATGTGGCCACAAAGTAGTGAAAGGCAACACCACACCACTGCAGCCATCCCAACCTTTGCGTCTGGACCAACCAGTGTTGCCATGCCCTAGCAATTCCAGTCACTACCCACCTTTGCAGGAGCACCTACAGAGGACCCATTTGCATTCCTGAGTGACTGTACAGCACACCTGCAATGCTATGGGGTATGCATAGAGAAGTTGCCTAGCTGTGTTGAAGCACAACTTTCCGAATAAGTGCATTACTGGTCGCAATAAATCAATCACTATGGTTTATAGTGGTAAGAGATTATACATACTTTTCAGTGCCACTTTGGAGGAGCATTCACGTAACTTCAAGCGCAAAGCAATCTGACATTAGAAGAGCAACAGCTAATGGAGAAACTAACCATGTTTATCACCTGAAAAGTACATCTTGTCTGGCGTTTCCACCTGCACCTGCCCGAGCGCGAAGTGCTCGAAGTGGTGGAAGAAACAGTGCGCCCATAGTACTGTGCCGCGTTGGCACCACTGCTTAACAGAAACTTAAATGTACTCATGCATGCTGCATTAATATACGAGCGAAATTCGTGTTATCGGCGCCGCGAACAGGAACCTAGTGTCGCACAATGGTACCACGAGCAACGTCAGGACAGTGTGAACGGACATGATGCAGTGCAAAACAGTACTAAAACACACACGTTCGTTCAACAACGAGAAAATAATTACAGTGCAGGAAGGAGTACAGAAAAATTTAATGGTGCAAGTGACAACAAAAGCAATAGTGTGGCATGCAGTGTGCGAAAGAAAATCGTGAAGTGGGACAGAAGCCAACTGTCGCCAACTCTGTGCCATTATTGTGACAATCAGGAATATCATTGGCACAGTGCATGTTCTAACAACCCCCCACCTCGAACAAACAAACACTCATGCAAGCAGCAATCTGGGAAACAGGAAGCAGAGGTAAAGGACCCGGACTTTCCCGACACCTCAGTCCCGGACAACATTACCGACTTGACCCAGCAACAAGCACTAATTAACCATCTTAATAGCAGTCATTCACAGTTCATTCGCATTTGAGTGTTTATTAAAAGTCATCATTGACAAGTATTAATAGACACTGCTGCCTCACATAACTTCATACAGCCTAGTTTCGTACATCTTACAGATATCACTCAGCCACTTTGTAATTCGTTAAGCCACAAACCAGCACACAAGCATTGCACTAGATCAAGCTACAGTGACGGCTCACATACATGACCTAGAAACAATAACCACAGTGGTTGTTACCTCGGACATTAGGGAAGATGCCATCCTTGGTGAACCGTGGCTTACTGAGCAAAATACCATAGTACAATCAGCGGCACGTCTCGTACATTTCGGCCAAAAGGTGCAATGCACAGTATATAACCTTGACCGGCGATCAGCCGATACAGTACCAGCTGTTTCACTAGCGAACTTTGATGACAATATACCATCCGAACACCAGTCAGATTTTCAGTGGCTCCTTGCCGAGCGCCGATACACGTTTGCAGCTCACACCACCCTTTGTCGAACCACATTAGCTGAGCATGCCATACCGCTTGTGCAAGATAGGCCTATATAATCTTTGCCACCCAGTTAGTTACCTCACCAAGCATGAATTATTAAACAACATATTCAAGAAATGTTGAATGACTTTGTTATCTAACCAACAAAGAGTGACTTCAATTCGACCGTAACACTGGCTCCTAAAAAAATGGCATTTAGAGGTTTTGTGTAGATTTTCGGCCAGTAAACCAAGTGACACACAGTGCATTACCACCATACATTAGCATTACAGATGCCATCAGTTCCTTAGGGCAAGCCAAGGTCATATTATGCCTTGAACTCTAGAGCAGCTATTGGCAAGTGCTCATCACTCTCGTAGACCACGACAAGACAGCTTTCACAACCCCCGATGGCTGGCATTTTCAGTCCTGTGCCATGCCATTCGTACTGAAGTGTGCACCGGCCACCTTCCAGGCGATGATGGTCAAAGTGTTTGATGGCCTCATCGGCGAATTCACACTCGCCTACCTGGACGATGTGGTGATATGGTCGGCCAATTGGGAGGAGCACTTACACCACCTGTCACTTGTACTTGAGAGGTTGGCCATCAATGGCCTGAAGTGCACAACTACCAAATGCCACCTCGGTAATAATAGCATTGACTTCCTGGGGCATGTACACAAGGAAGGCAACAAACCCAACCCTGAACAACTGTGGTTGATGGACGAGTACCCACCACCTCATGTACACACAAGAAGCTCTGGAAGTTCTTTGGGCTTATAAACTGGCTCTGGGAGCACATCCAGGACTTTGTCTTCATCACTGCACCATTCACCGACCTGCAGTCATAACAGCAGCAGTTTCAATGGAACGGGCCCGCCAACGACGCCTTCCAGCAAATTAAGTTATGTTTCCGAGTGTCCCCGACCTTGGCGAGTTACAATGCCACAAAACACATCTGTATGCAGACTATTGCCAGCAAGAAGGACTTGGCACAGTGCTCTACCAGTGCTGTGACAATGTCGAACTTCACATCATCGACTTCACTAGTGCCAAGTTCGGACCAACTGAGCAGAGGTACGACATCAACGAACATGAATGCTTGGCTATGGTATGGTCCATCAAGAAGTACCAAGCATACTTGAAGTACCAGCACTTCACACTTCGCACTGACCACTGCTTAGTCTGGCTCCACACCATGCTCGAGGCATGCAGCAGGCTGACCTGATTGGCATTGCTTCTTCGAGCTTAGAACTTCGTAGTGGAGCATGTCCCGCGCAGTGAAAACCAGTTAGCAGATGCACTATCTAGGTCACCATGCGCCGACGTTATGAAGCAGGATGATGCAGAGTAAGAGGAGATATTGCCACCAACAACTGGGGAACCACTGCGTGATGTAAGCCTTCACCAGATCAATGGCACTAACAATGAATTTCTGTACGTAATATATACCATGATGTAGAGTAAGCACAGCTAGAGTGCGCACACATTTGTGAACAGAAAGACCATTGCGCCCAGCAGTTTGTCGAGTGTTAGCTTGTAATACATGGCAGTTTAGAAACATGTTCACCTAGTAACCATGATGGTTGGAGACTCTTTGTTCCCCTGAGTGTTAGAGAGCAGGTACCGATACTTTCACATGATAGTAACATAGCAGAACACCAGTGGATAGAGAAAACTATTAAGCAATTTGTGTGAACATTTCTTTTGGCCTAGACTAATCAGGCATTTATGCAAGTAACTGGACAGCCAAAAAAAGTGGTATAGGCGTGCATATGCAAATAACTCTTTGCCTCAGCTGGTGGGAGTGGCATAAAGGGACACATACACGTAACATACACTATACATGACTACTTTCACACAAGCTGCAAGCTAAATATTACAATTTGGATATCGCTGTCACCACCTTTCTTGTTCTTAAATTTTCCTTTTTTAATACTGGAATCCGAATCTATTTTCCCCTTGTTCCAGAAAGATGGCTGTCATCTAACGGGGGAAGGCTCAGTTCTGTCTCTAGCCATAAGGGCCACACAGCACGACCCTAGTTAACAACTTATCTCCAACAGTGCTTATTTCATATCACCCAATACCAAACTAACTCAAGTTTATCTTCGCAAACTAACAATTATCTTATTTTATCCCGCCTTAGTCCAATTAAAGGAATTTATATTTTTATCCTCCATGACTGTCTCATAGATTTTCCCAGTGCCCTCCCTGCTCTGCGCTGGTTTGCTGTGCCCTATTATCTAGACTGTTCTTCTTTTGGGGTGTGTCCATGACTACAATTGCGGCCATGGCACCAGACAACCCTGCTCAGCTGCGATTCATGCACGCAATTTTGATAATTAAACCTTACCTAAGGTGCATAGGGCTTGCCCTGAGATGTATCCCATTCTCCAACCATCTTAGCAACTAAAATGCAAACTGGAGGGCCCACAAAACTGTACAGGGGCTCATGCTGGCATAGTGGGATTTGGGTGCTCGCCAGCTAAAAGATAAAAAAAAAAAATTGCCTTGGTGTACGACAGGTTTTATGGCACCTTTTTTCTGGCCTTTGTTGCCAGTATTGAACAGTTTTTTTCCCCCGGGGCTTGTTCGGGTCGTGGGGATGGCATTATTAGCTATTGCCGGGTATTGTGTTCCACTCATGAAATATCCGAACCTGTTATGTGTCAAGACAGGCTGCGACTGTATTTGATATGCTAAATGGGGCACAAACTGCTTGTTCTGGTGCTGTGCTGATGTTGTCTTGAGGGGGCCAGCATTTGTTATGTCTGCTGTCAGACTTTTGCGCGAATATTTTCGCGAATGGCCAGCTTTGATTATTGCTGGTGGGCCTGGTGGGTATCTTGTGGCATGCTACTCCTTTTTGCTGCATCATATTCCCTACAATCGCAGCAGTTTGCTCAGTGATTTCCACCACAGCTAGNGGCATGCTACTCCTTTTTGCTGCATCATATTCCCTACAATCGCAGCAGTTTGCTCAGTGATTTCCACCACAGCTAGCGCACTTGACCTGTTTTAGATCGTTTTGTATTTGGCAGTTGCCAGTGAAGTGATTTCCGCTGCAGCACCTGCATTTCGGAGCTGCACTGCAGGCTGCTGTCACCTGGCCATATTGCTGTCCCCTGCCACACTATGTGAACCCAGTGAGGTGCTGGAACATCTCAACCTTGATTACCAGTCTTGTGAAGTGCGTCAGGACCATGTAGGGCGCAGGGTTTGCGGTCATGAATGACATAGTACAGCACAACTCTACTGGCATACCCGCGGCTGCGAATTCCTCGTGGATGAATTCCATACATGTATCCGCATGTAATGGCAGAATACCAACTTCTATGGTATTTCCTCCATCTGGCGGAGCAGGCTGTGCTTGAAGCCCAGCTAGTTTGCTATATGCACTGCAGTACTGTAGTCTTGTATCGTGCTCGNTGGCGGAGCAGGCTGTGCTTGAAGCCCAGCTAGTTTGCTATATGCACTGCAGTACTGTAGTCTTGTATCGTGCTCGTATGCACACGAATGCTGTCAGATCCGCAGCATACGGCACTCCACGACAGTGTCATATGTGCATCCATGGCTCATTTCAGGGCGGGGTAGGTATTAGTTTTCGTTGATTACAGAGTGAAGGGCTTTATCTGTACCTTCTTGACAGCAAGTTGCTATGCGGCGCCACCTTGTAGCAATTTTGATGGAATCCTGGGGGGGGGGCTGTGCCAATTGCGGGCCCCAAAGGGACGTTGAGGCATCTTGAGGGACACATTGGGCCTTTTCTGTTTTCCGTGGTGAGATTAGTCGGGTCTAATTCTGCAGGACGCTTCAGCTTCTGCTACTGGATGTCCATGGCAGCCCCAGCGTCCGCCATGACTTCGCTATGTTTCGTCGCCTACAGGATGACGGAATGGTGGGTATAGAGCACAGGAAGCCTATGTGTAGCTATATAAAAACACAAAAGTGTGCCAGCCTAAGGTCAGGCACCTCCTATTCTTGCCCCCTCTATCGAGGACAAGACCAGAGAGGGCTGGGTGGCTGGGAATTAACGTTTAAATCGTTAAGTCGTATGCAAAATCTAACATAAAAAAGAGGGGGTGGTAACTCATTTTTCTTTTGTGCTGCAGTTCTAAAAATAACTATCTGCAGCTGCAATTAGCATTTCAAAATCGAGTTGTTGTAATAAGAACTACTCGCCAGCATCGGAGTCTCGACGATCTCGCAGTCGTTGTTTGTAGAAGTGCTGTAGCTCCATATATGCCTAGTACTCTGTATTTTAAAAAATTTCAAAGTACTGTGCATAATTTTTTTTACTGTTCATACATGCACCAGCTCTTAAAGAGATGATTTTATATTAGTAATTGATAGATAATTTGTATTCACTAGCAGTTATGGGAGTTTGAAATTTCTTTGCCATAAGCTTTACACNTATTAGTAATTGATAGATAATTTGTATTCACTAGCAGTTATGGGAGTTTGAAATTTCTTTGCCATAAGCTTTACACATTTCGGTGGGGTGGTATCTCCTAACAATAACGTTGTGTTTCGCGACCAGTTTTGCATATTGACGCTACTCCCCACCTGTAGGATACAGTATTGTTCATAGGGTCTGAGTTACCTTTCTGGCACAGGCTATGGGCGCATTGAATGTAGAATAGGGGTATTAAACATTAACTGTAGTCACTCGGTGTTTCAATTTACGACTTGGTTATATTGTCTCAAAATAAATACACAGATACAATTCCAAGATGGTACCTTGCGAGTTGGGGGCCTTTTGGGCTAATTAATGTACTCGTACTAACTGTTGCTGACATGTTGGGGGAGGGGGGACGCTACACATCGGGGAGGTTTCTTTGAGAGAAGACGCTGATACTTAGATCCACTGGTAGTTTTTGGTGTTCTGGTGGTAGGTTGAGGTCCGGTGCTTCGGACGGCCTTTCACAGACCCTGGCTTCGGTGATGACCCTCCACGACTGCTGCTCCGGGTTCTCTTCTCGATGGACGATTCCACAACACGNCAGACCCTGGCTTCGGTGATGACCCTCCACGACTGCTGCTCCGGGTTCTCTTCTCGATGGACGATTCCACAACACACCTCTTCTGGTGACCTCACAATCCGACTGACTCTCGTGAACTTCTGATCCTACTGATCCCCTCCTTGCCCCGCAAGNCCTCTTCTGGTGACCTCACAATCCGACTGACTCTCGTGAACTTCTGATCCTACTGATCCTCTCCTTGCCCCGCAAGTCGGCTTTTAAACCCTATGGTGCACTCCTTTTAACCTTACACATGTCTTCCCTCGTCGGGGGAGGTGACCTGTGCCCCTATGGCCAAACACTGTCAGCTCTTCTTACTCGTCTAACTAGAGGTGCATTGTCGCCAATCTAGCTTACTTCTGCATTTTTGCAGCATGTGTTCATGTTCTCCTGCATTTTGCTAGGGGAGGGGGAATACTCGTGGCACAATTGCCAAGCTCTGTCAGCCCTTTTCTTGTGTATCTCGGTTGGGTCGACGATATTCTAGCCGCTGCTCTCCTTTGCATGTTTCTTAATTCCCCTGTGGGCGAAAATTGCTAGCTTACCTCGGAATGACCTCAGCACATGTTAGTGGCTTGTATGTCCTCTCGGATCGACCTGACCTGGCCATGCGTTTCCTGCAGNAAGGGGGGGGGTGGGTAAAATGGTGGGAGGGTGTCAGCGATGCTTCTAATTACAATATGCGTTACACATCAATATTACTGTGTTTTGTGTACATAGCAGGCTCTCGGCGTTCACGTTTCTGACCTCTGTATTCCTACCAGTGTTGTAGACATGGAAATTTCCTTTTTTATGGGGAAAACAGTACACAATTCGGTAGTGTTCACAGTTATTTTATACTGAAGAGCCAAAAAAAACTGGTAAACATGCCTAATATCATGTAGAGCCCCAGCGAGCACGCAGAAGTGCCGCACGACGACGTGGCATGTACTCTCGACTAATGTCTGAAGGTATGCAGGGGGCAATTCACACCATTAATCCTGCAGGGCAGTCCACAAATCCATAGGAGTGCGAGATGGTGGAGATTTCTTCTGAGCAGCATGTTGCAAGGCATCACAGATATGCTCAATAATATTCATGTCTGGTGATTTAGGTGGCCAATGGAAGTTCTAAGTCAGAAGAGTGTTTCTGGAGCCACTCGGTAGCAACTCTCGATGTGTGGGGTGTCGCATTGTCCTGCTGGAATTGTCCATGTCCGTCGGAATGCACAATGGAGATGAATGGGTGCAGGTGATCACACAGGATGCTTACGTATCTGTCACCTGTCAGAGTCGTATCCAGACGTAACAGGGGTCCCATTTCACGCCAACTGCACATGCCCCATACCATGACAGGGCCTCCACCATCTTGAACAGTCTCCTGTTCACATGTAGGGTCCATGAATTCATGAGGATGTCTCTATACCCGTACACATCCATCCACCTGATACAATTGAAAACGAGACTCTCCAGACCAGGCAACATGTTTCCAGTCATCAACAGTCCAATGGCGGTGTTGGTGGGCCCAGGCGAGGCGTAAAGCTTTNTCTTGAACAGTCTCCTGTTCACATGTAGGGTCCATGAATTCATGAGGATGTCTCTATACCCGTACACATCCATCCGCCTGATACAATTGAAAACGAGACTCTCCAGACCAGGCAACATGTTTCAAGTCATCAACAGTCCAATGGCGGTGTTGGTGGGCCCAGGCGAGGCGTAAAGCTTTGTGTCGTGCAGTCAACAACAGTACACACATGGGCCTTCGGTTCAGGAAGCCCATATCAATGACAGTCCGTTGAATAGTTCGCACACTGGCACTTGTTGATGCCCCAGCATTGAAATCTGCGCCAGTTTGAGAAAGGGTTGCACATCTGTCACATTTAATGATTTTCTTCAGTCGCAGTTTCTCCTGTTAGTTTACGATCTTTCTCCGGCCACAGCGAAGTCGAAGATTTGATGTTTTACCGGATTCCCGATATTCACGGCACACTCGTGAAATGGTCGTACGCGAAAATCCAAATTTTATCGCTACCTCGGAGATGCTATGTCCCTTCTCCCGTGTGCCGACTATAACACCACGGTCAAACTCACTTTATTCTTGATAACCTGCTATTGTAGCAGCAGTAACTGATCTAGCAACTTTGCCA
The DNA here is from genome assembly GCA_002778355.1 of Clitarchus hookeri. Classification (NCBI taxonomy): domain Eukaryota; kingdom Metazoa; phylum Arthropoda; class Insecta; order Phasmatodea; family Phasmatidae; genus Clitarchus; species Clitarchus hookeri. The sequence goes on from NQII01000349.1 coordinate 621,431, forward strand.
AATGCTTGTTGTCTTATATAGGCGCTGCCGACCACATCGCGTTACTCTGATTGGTTCCATACCTCTGTTATTTGCATAGGCACGCCTGAACCAGTTTTTTTTCTCTCCAGTGTATTTTTCCACTGATATAGATTTATGTCAGTGGTTTAATGGGTAGCTGGGGAAGAAATANCGTACGCGAAAATCCAAATTTTATCGCTACCTCGGAGATGCTATGTCCCTTCTCCCGTGTGCCGACTATAACACCACGGTCAAACTCACTTTATTCTTGATAACCTGCTATTGTAGCAGCAGTAACTGATCTAGCAACTTTGCCAAATGCTTGTTGTCTTATATAGGCGCTGCCGACCACATCGCGTTACTCTGATTGGTTCCATACCTCTGTTATTTGCATAGGCACGCCTGAACCAGTTTTTTTTCTCTCCAGTGTATTTTTCCACTGATATAGATTTATGTCAGTGGTTTAATGGGTAGCTGGGGAAGAAATATTTCCAACAGGTACAGTTGTAGAAACGCTAAATTATTAACACACTAAATTATGAACATCTAACTGACCTTGTTGTAGTTTTATTCACATCATCGTATTTACGGATAGTAGATTTGTATTTTCTTCCATGCCACTGCTTTAATCGATTTGAATAGGAGTTTATTACTTTCAGGCCTTCACTGTATTTCCCGAAAGCAGGATAATATAATGGTTTGGTAGGTTCGGGCGCACAGAACATCTGAGTAGGATTGAGGATTCGTCCACCATCTTGGTTGATGTGGAACGAGGGCAAACCGAAGCTTCAAAGTCCCCTGTTTGTCCATCAAATGGCTCGTTTGGCTTTAGAAAATACCTGCTTCATCCCCAAAAGTTCTCTATTCCCCCACCCCACCCCTCAAAATTCTAAAAATTTGGGCACCAAAATGCTTGTTGCTCAATGTGGCTGAGAGACTGCTCAATGTGGCTGAATATACACAAAAATTGTTTAAAAAATCAGCCAAAATTATCATTTTGTAGGATATTAACATAAAATAATCACCTTCCTTCTCACAACCAACCACTCNAAAAAATCAGCCAAAATTATCATTTTGTAGGATATTAACATAAAATAATCACCTTCCTTCTCACAACCAACCACTCCAACCCACACTGCACCCACACCTGCCCCATACCACAAATCCTACACCACCAATCCAACACTCTCCCCCTTCTACCACCTCCCCAAATACTACCCCTTCTCATTCATCACCCCCACCCCATAATTCTCAACCCTAAACCTAAACTCCACCCCAAGATAGGCATGGGGCGAAAAAGTAAGACTATGTTCTAAGAAGAGAGGGAGTAAAAACACGTGAGGATTTGTACGATTATATTTCTACCTGCTCATGTCCTCTGCTCCTCTTCGTCGCATTCTTTCTTGGATCTCGGCTACCATCCATCAGCCCGCCCCCCGCCCTTATGCGGCCGGCGGACGCCCTAATATCTTAATACTTTGCTTGCTTCGTGCTCGGCCAGCAAGAAGCCTTTTGAGTTAATATTCCAGGACCCATACTGGAGTGAAGTCTTTGTACGAATTGAATAGTGTCTCTTAATATTCGGCTCACAATGAGCCATGCAGATTGATTTAAGATTACTGCAAGAAGGTGTCAAACCATTAAAACTTTTTTTAGGAATGTGAAGACAAAAATGGCAACCACACCCATCATATTTTTATATATTATCATATTTTATCAACAGAACTTGACAATGCAAACGTGTAATTGAATTTGGAATGTATACAGTTTTGGTATCTTACTTTTAATATTAGGAACAATTATTTAAAATAAAAATTACGGCAATAGATTATGGTACCAACATTTTATGTGCTTATATTGGTTGTGGCTATCTTAATGAAGATTCACATTCAGTGAAATTATTTATCGATAACAGATGGTGACACATACAGTACATAGTACTAACAGTACTCGATTATATTTTCTGTACAGTAACAAGCTAAGATTTTCTCTTAAACATGGTGTCTATTAGTACTTTCAATACTGTANCGATTATATTTTCTGTACAGTAACAAGCTAAGATTTTCTCTTAAACATGGTGTCTATTAGTACTTTCAATACTGTGCACTGCATTGTACATTACAGTTTGCATAGTCTTTCATAAATGTGTGCAATTTTTATATTTAGCTATCACTAGTCATGTCGTGTTAATAAACTTGCTTATTTGTGTTGGCACTATTAATTTTACAAACTAAATTTAAAATAATTAAAATTCATTTGTTGGCACCCAGGCAGATATTTTTATTTACAACACCACTTTTATTAAAATGTGCTATAGTCCTTTTTTGTATTTAACTAGCGAACCGGCCCGGCTTCACCCAGTAACAATTTAGTTTTTACAACGATACTTTGAAAGACAAAAATGGTTACTGTGGATCATCCTTAAAAGATAAACATATGCTATCATGGACTTTTCTGTAGACCTTTTTGAGAGCTACAATTCTGTAGTACATTAATTTGATGCATTTCTTATGGTTTAGTCAGTGCAAACCATGTAAGCGCCCTAAAAGCGGGTTTCTACGACTTGATAACAAACGGTTCCACATTTCTCTACTATCCTTACATTAAATATAAATGAAGTATGCACCAAAATCTTTCTCAAGAAATTCTATAAATAATGTTGTAAACCGCATCATAATCCATCAAGTAGTTTAGAAGTACTAAGCGAATACGCAGACAGGGGCGTATAAGCTGCTTTGTTTTATACGATTTAGAGATACAGTTATAAAAACGAAATAAAACATATGCCTAAATTGAGGTTCGGTATACGAGCCGAGAAACAGAATCCAAGAAACATTAAGGTCGACGTCATAGCCGCGCTTGCACAAAGCATCATTACCTGTTTTCCATTAGGAACTGAAAATGTTTTTCATACCACAGACAGCCAGACAGGNCGCTTGCACAAAGCATCATTACCTGTTTTCCATTAGGAACTGAAAATGTTTTTCATACCACAGACAGCCAGACAGGTGTAATGCTTCGAACTATGAGCCAGTGGTTTTGGTGATAAAAAGAACGAGGCAATATTCAGTGCAGATTGCAATATGGTAGGTACTTAGACTGCAGTACAGATAGCATGCACTGTTGATAGACTCTCTACCCCATTACAACATGTAGAAGATCGTTGGTTGAAATTTGTATGCATCTCTTATAATCCTTTGTCGCACACAAACACACACACACACACACACACACACACACACATATATATATATATATATATATATATATATATATATATATTNCACACACACACACACACACACACACACACACACACACACACACATATATATATATATATATATATATATATATAATGACCCCGCAGTCGACAAGACACTAATTCCTATCTACATCCTACATTAACCTGGCATTGCCCCCTCACTCCCTGAAGTTGATACAGGTCAACGCCGATGACTGTGTGTGAGGAGATGGCAATGAAGTTTGGAATGTAAAACAGCAACAGCATATCCACGTAGTTGCTGGTTTTACAGTTAAATATAACAGTTTATCTATTTTATGTGTGTGTATTAATTCAAGTACTCTTTGCTGAGGTTGTAATATATAATATATAAACTGAAAATTTGAGGCATTAGTAGGGTCCCCACATTTACAGGAAATAAACATCTGACTTCTCCATTAAAATTACACCATTTTGTCAAATAAATATTTTCATTTCATAAAATAGATCGTATAGCAAATATGCATGATTTGTTGATAGAATATGAATGTTTAGTTATTGCAACAGAGCCAGATCATACGAAGTGGAGCCAACATGAATCAATAACAGTAAATTTTACCGTAGTCACACCACACAAATATTAAAACATTAATTTAATATTGGATATTCATACTGATATACACTGAAGAGCGAAAAAAACTGGCACACCTGCCTAATATCGTGTAGTCCCCCCCCTCCCCTCCGAGCATGCAGAAGTGCCGCAAGACGATGTGGCATGGACTCGACTAATGTCTGAAGGTATGCACGAGGCAATTCACACCATGAATCCTGCAGGGCAGTCCACAAATCCAATCTGCGCCAATTTGAGAAAGGGTTGCATGTCTGTCACTTTTAATGATTCTCGTCAGTCGTCGTTTGTCCCATTCTTTCACGATCTTTTTCTGGCTGCAGCGATGTCGAAGATTTGATGTTTTACCGGATTCCCGATATTCACGGTACACTCGTGAAATGGTCGTACGCGAACATCAAAATGTTATATCTACCTTGGAGATGCTATGTCCCATCTCTCGTGCGCCGACTATAACACCATGTTCAAACTCACTTAAATCTTGATAACCTGCCATTGTAGCAGCAGTAACCGATCTAACTGCCGATCACATCGCATTACTCTGATTGGTTCCATACCTCTGTCATTTGCATACGCACNAGCAGTAACCGATCTAACTGCCGATCACATCGCATTACTCTGATTGGTTCCATACCTCTGTCATTTGCATACGCATGCCTATACCAGTTTTTTTTGCCTCTTCAGTGGAAGTAATAAGTGAAAATAAAGAGCAGAAAACCAAAATCATTAAAGTGATATAAGTATTGAGTAGTTTCGTAATGTTGGCTCTGAACTAAAAGAAAACACATGCCTTTGTTTCTGAATCTGCCCTTGTCGGGTGCCGCACCACTTACAATTGAAACTTTTTTCTCCGTTATTAAAAATATTATTTTATAAAGAATATAACCAAATCGCAATAAGAAATATTACATCACAAATACATTTTACTTTGTTTGGTTTTTAATATATATTCAGGATATCATGCTGAGCTAATGGTTATCCAGAAAACATTACTTTCTGCATGTATTTGTAGGACATCCTAACGACATCCACAAGATAATATTATATCTACCTGTATGTGTTTTAGACAAGTTGGATATCTACTGGATAGTATTCAGACATTTTGTTCTGTGTGGGATGGTGCCAAGTGTGACGATGGAGGCAAAGCCACCATCTTTAGCTTCGTCAGAGACGAAGTTGGCTGAAGTCTTCTCGTTTATTTTGGCAAAGATTTTTACTCATCGTGCAATATACCCTCGTCATAGCTTATTCCGATCCGAGGGTAAGGACTGAGGGCTGCGGATCTACCATCTCTGATAATGTCACAGCCACCATCTTGTTTCCATCTGCCATTTTGTTTTCAGCTGACATCTTGGATGACATTACATCTGCCAACTTGAATAATGCCACAGCCACCATATTCTTTCCATCTGCTATCTTAGATGACATCACATCTGGTAGATGTGGCCAGCAGCCATGTTGGTCGGTGTAGTCCACCATCTTGTTTCCACTTGTCTTTTGTTTACATTTACTGTTTACATAGACTGTTGCGAGTCATTCGACCACCATATTTGTTTATGGAGATAGCAGCTCTCGCTCGGCCGTAATGTCGGTTCTATAGTTGTTGCCAGGGGCACTGCTATGTAATTTTCGCAGAGCTCAAAATATTGTCTGGAGGAGGGCAGGATCGAACTGCCGCAACCTTAAGTCGGTATACAGATGACTTAGACCACTCGGCTATCGAGCCATTTACTAGTACAATGCTTTAAAGTAAGTATATGTGACATCTGAGTGTGGGGAAAAAATTATATTTAAAAACACTGTAAGGTTTTATTGTCATTACTATTTCAGAATAATAATCTTTTTTAGTCACTTTTCTTAAAATAATTTTTTTTTATAAAAATTATGAAAAGATGTACTTAAAAATATCTTTTTTTTNTTTTTAGTCACTTTTCTTAAAATAATTTTTTTTTATAAAAATTATGAAAAGATGTACTTAAAAATATCTTTTTTTTTTAAAAGCGTTATTAAATTTTTACTTTATTTATTGCAAATAATTCTGTTTTTATTTACATATTATTTTTCNTTTTTTTTAAAAGCGTTATTAAATTTTTACTTTATTTATTGCAAATAATTCTGTTTTTATTTACATATTATTTTTCTCATTAAATTTATTTAGTGTTGGTCAACCATCCTTCGGTTTGGGACTGCTTATCCATGCTGAAGATGTCAGCAAAAACCCTGCAGCAGGGGTATTTTAAAATAAATAAAATACAACATACCTTCTTTTAAACTAACTTGATTTGGTAATGTACCACATGAGGAAACACATAACCCCTAAATTAAAGTCTTTATATATACATTGACCTCTTCCACAGTGAGTTCACCTCTCAATGTCCACTTCAGTGACCCAGGAATTGTAGCGTGCAGGGTAATCCTACCACTTGACATATGCCCTTCTGTTGCATTGTTTCAGCACCTTCTCGAACAAACATACATCTGGAAACTTCGTCGGCTGGATATCCTCGGTGTAGAAGCCGCCATGGATGGGTAAAGTGTTCAGATATTCGAAATAGTATGTCCTCGGAGCATAGTTGCGTATATGTCGCACACGAAGCAGTCCGGGGCTCCAATTCATTGTGAACCCTTTCTCGAAGATGTCTTTCTGTTTGGAGATGCACGCCAGGCCACCGATTTTGGCTTTAGGCTTCCGTGGGTTCCTTCTCATCGGAACAGTATACACGGTCCGAACCAGGGAGTTGTCCTTGACATCTTTGGGCTTCATGCGAATGGTCGAGTACACTCTAGAATTATACTCGCGGATGAATTTCGGCAGTAGCTCAAAGCCACTTGTAGCTGCCATTCGCTGCGAAATGCTTCCACATCTTGCCCTTCAGAGTCCTGTTGAACCTCTTGATAATAGATGCTTTGAGATTGCGGTACATGGAATAATTATTTATGTTATGTTTCTTTATCACGACCCTGAAATTTGCATTGTAGAATTCCTTGCCCTGGTCGGTTTGCAAATTGGTCGTGATGCATCCTTCGCGCAACACAGCCACCATGGCCTCGGTGATGTCACATACATTCTTCTAATTGACTGGCCTGGCTCAGGCGAATTTGCTATATTCATCGATGACTGTTAACATGTCTTTGTAGCTGTTGGTGACCCGAGCATACAGTATCATCTCCACGATGTCGGCTTGAAACAGGTTGTTCATCCCACAAATCATGATGTTGCGATGGCAGGAGTTTCGCCTGGCGGCCGTATGGAGTTCGTGAGCGATTCCCATCCGACCCATCGTATGTAGCCTCCCTCCTTCAGTTCTTTGAAAATGTATATAATCTCGTTGGTGTGTGGGTAATTTCCAACCATTTGCGAAGTGACCAGTAGTCGTATTCTATCCAACAGATAGTTCGGGTCGTCCCAAAACACATAGTCGATTTTCTTGTCATCATCTATCTTCTTCAGACGGTCCCCACTTTTCAGTGCTAGGCCACTGAAGAAGTCTGCGAGAATGTCGAATTTTTTGTGATCTTCGTTCTTATAAGCACCTGTCTCGAGATTGTTAACTTGGTAAAGTGCGTGCGTGAGTTCGAGCAACATCGTGTATTCCAGCATGTCGGATTCCGTAAACTCCCNTTGTTAACTTGGTAAAGTGCGTGCGTGAGTTCGAGCAACATCGTGTATTCCAGCATGTCGGATTCCGTAAACTCCCTTGGCTCCTTGCGAAATATAAGTTCGCAAAGCCCGGTCGTTCCACACATCTTGTAATCGCCTACTAGGATTATCACACCTGCTAGCAAATCTACTTGATCAGCACCAAGGATCCGTTTATCATGATGCCTGTATACACCATATGCCATCATTATTACGAGATGTGTACGATCGTAGGTGCCATCGAGCAAGAGCATTATATTTCNCTGTATACACCATATGCCATCATTATTACGAGATGTGTACGATCGTAGGTGCCATCGAGCAAGAGCATTATATTTCAGGGCTTTCTTCCATACCTTTTTCTTTTGTGTCAAACCCACATCCGAGCCTTCATACCAATCTGTTTGTACGTCATCATGTTTCCTTTTCTTCGTAGGCTCAGCAGTATTGTCAACTTCGGTCTTCATGACTACGAGCGCTCCATCCCTCTCCCTGAGTACATAGATATGGCAAGTAATGGGCTTTAAGATTTATTCATTTATAGGGTGGCGTGAAAGTCTAGCTCTCTTAGTGAGCAAATACTTCGAGCGAACCGACTGTATCACTCGATGCAGTTCACTAGCAATGTCCAATATCGTACTGAATACAAATGGTTACTGTTGCCATCTTTTATAGGTTTAATCATGAGTCTCCAACAAACGATTTTCTATCCTTTCCAGGCGTTCGTTGCAGATATCCAATATGTCCTTGAAATGGTTTTGAATATCCATTTCCGAGGCGAGGTGGGAAATTGAGGCAGCGAATGTATGCTCTATGGAATCCTTATGCACTATTAGTTTCTCTTCATTTTGTGCAGCTGCCAAAATCAGTCTGTCGGTAATTTGCCTTCGGACACTCGTTACATGCTCGCCCATTGGCATCAAATCGCGAACGATCTCGGCCTTGACACGATGCATCTTCACCCCTAGCTCGGACAAGTAAGTGCGAAAGATTTTGCTGTGATCAGCTAACACATTGCGTAATTCCGAGTGAAGCCATTACCAGATCCGGGGACGAAATGTTTAGTAGCAGCATCTTCGGATCGTTTGGGTTGGCCAGTGTTTGGAATTATTCTTCTACAAGCATTGCAAGTTACATCGTTCCTTGGTATGAGACAATCTCCATCTTCGTCTTAGTCAAGATGCAGCTTGAGAGTACTCTGCCCAATTTTCGATATGCTGTAATTCATTCTCGATGGTCGACGATGAACTGATCGAATCCATGTCGGTACCTGCCATTATATAGAGGCCAGTCTTTTACGATCACCAAAAATCCATACTTATCTTTATAGCAAAAAAAAAAACGGACTCTTGAAATCCGATAATGTCATGTCTGTTTAGACGTGGTTATAATAAACATGCCACAAAATCATATCGTCCATGCTAAACAACACCAACACATTAGCATTATCGCGAAGCAGTTGTTTGTGTATGCACGAATAAGTCGTGCCAAGGTATTCACAGTCCACCTTCGCATGCCATTCCATGCTAAAGTAATCCTGGATGCAAGTCTGTTTCTTACATACCACATCGTCGAAAATTAACACCGAGTTTGACAATGCTTCGCTCGGTGGCACGATGGTCACGTAATCGCTGCAAAATAAATATTGTGCACACCATCTACAGCCTACAGTACTCGTGCCAGTCACTGGTATGTTGTTTGTTGGACCAATTTGGAGTACATGTACATGTTCTCGAACGTAAGTACATTCTCTTCTTCCAGCAGGCTCAGTAGGACATATGTTTCCCCGCAATTTGATGGCACTCCGAGTAAACTGCCTCTGGCAGAGTTTGCACTGAAATGACATATTTGAATATGTAATTTATCCGTTGTGTTCCGAGTCTAGAATCATATTTAAATATAAATGTATAAAAGGAGCATATTTATAAGTTTTTAGGTCAGTTAACCATGATGTCGCGAAGAAGTAAGACAATATCTGGAAGTGGGATCGTCGATACGCTGATAAACAATCTACCATTCGAGCTGAACATTCCTGGATACAAGTTCTGCGGACTGGGAACCAAGGTTGGCATGTGGCGATATGGGAATCAACACACTGGACGAGGCATGTAAGCAACACGCCATCGCCTACTCCCAGCACAAGGAACTAGAAACCCGACACCAGGCAGACAAGATACTTACGAAGAAGGTCGGCGAGATAAGAAAATAATCAGATACCGGGCTAGGAGAAAAATAGCATTGTGGGGCATTTCCAATGTGATGAAGGCCAAAGTGAAGATGAGTATGGGTGCAAAGAGCAAGCAGAATGCGCAAGTGAAATGAAAAGTGGTGAAAAATGGAAGAAAAGTATGCAAGATCAAGAAAATATCTACCAGCGGATTTTTTCCACTACTTTTGCCTGCACTCGGAGCCCACGGGGCCTAATTGGAGTCACGAGTGGTATCTTCAGAGCCGTCAACACAGCATTGAACAAACGGAAGTAGTTGTCCGAAGCCCAAAGACATAATGCAAATATGGAAGCTATTGCCATGGGTAAAAAATGGCCACAGTCTATAACTAAGGCCATACCCAGTAGTAGGAGGAAGTGTGCAAAAGCGATGCAGCAGGAGGAGGCAATAATGAAATCACTACCGAAACAACTGCTCACGAATGTGGATTTGGAACAGTTTGCATGCAAGTTGAAGATACCTAATTTTCGAAGAGTGTTCATGCGAGATGCTTTGCCCTCTAAACCAAAATGTAATAAGTGCACCATAATTAATCTGGATACGACAGCTGGGCCAGGTACACACTGGGTAACTTATGTCAAACGTGACAAATGTACAGACTACTCCGACAGTTTCGGTAATTTGTGTCCTCCACCCGAGCTGCGACTGTACCGGAAAAATTGCAAACTGACTTACAACTACGAGATGGAGCAGATGCCGAACACATGGAACTGAAGACACTTGTGAATTCGCTTCCTTGTTCGTTCGTACAAGTAACTGAATAAAATGGCTATACATTGACAGGAAACCATCAGTCATGTCGATAATGCTTACCTCGATGGGTCGTAGCACCGAGCTGCATGCAGTACATTTTCCACCACTCGACCTGGTGGGGGAATGGTGCATGGCTTTGGTCGATTTTAAAACCTACAATGCGACACCAAACATCGATGAAAAAACTGCAAGATACACCTCGTGAAAAGTTGTAATGTCTCCTGCGAGGTAACATTGCCTGTTGGCTCTTACGAATTAGACGACATTGCAAGGTACATCGAAGATTTTCTGTCTTCCGACTAAGAATTAAAACTATGTGGAAATTTCAGTACTCTGAAGAGCGTCATGAGATGCAGAGAAGATATCGACTTTACGAAACCGGATTGCATTGGAACGTTGCTGGGGTTATAGCCATGCATATACGAAGCTGAAAAAATCTATGAATGGTCGCGACATGTAAACATTTTGCCTGTTAATGTGATACAAATAAACTGCAATTTGTCGAGCAGTACATATCTCAATGGCAGGCCAAGCAGAATGCTGCATGTGTTTTCGCAGATGGTCCCTCCAGGTTATAAACTGGTCGTGGCACCACAAAGCATCATTTACGTTCCGGTCTTAGTGAATAGAGCACATGAGATGGTAGTGAAGATCGTCGACCAGCACAGAGAGTTGGTGAACTTTCGAAACGAATAAATCACACTACACTTGCATTTGAAAACATGGGAATAAGTTTTATGGCGGCCAGATGTCATAAAACAAAGCAGAACATCAAACTATCAATCAGTATGCCGCAAGTAACCAAGGTGTTAAAATATGCCAACGAGACTACCTTCGCAGTCTTTGCTTCGAGGTCGATCGCCATGGAAGATTACATAAACATCGGNTAAAATATGCCAACGAGACTACCTTCGCAGTCTTTGCTTCGAGGTCGATCGCCATGGAAGATTACATAAACATCGACGAGTCAGTCGTTTTTGAAGACAGCATCACGAAAGTGGAACTTCATACATATCAGCCATTCCTGATCGGGCCAGATACATTACCATCGGAAGTTCGGATAGCATTCCTACACCAAAATATTNTACATATCAGCCATTCCTGATCGGGCCAGATACATTACCATCGGAAGTTCGGATAGCATTCCTACACCAAAATATTTGCGCTCTTCCCTGTCAGCATCGACGAAAATAACGACCAATGTTATTCTCCACCTCATCGATCGCATTACATATTTGCCTAACGGTGTCGAGGTAGACCAGACGAGAGATGTCGGCATAACGACCGCGATGAAAAATTACCTCTCACTCATGCTGAACGAGCTGTCTGCATTCAAGATGGCAGGCTGGGGGATATAAAATGACCACAGTGTTCCTATAAACCCCGGAGGGAAATTCGAGGTCTGCATTTCTCTAACAATGTTGCTGGAATTCGTCGAAGACTACAAACGAATGATCATCAATTCGAAACAGGCACTGGTACTGCTCCTAACCAATATGCACGCAGATGCCATCATGGGTATGGGGGAAAATATGGAGACAGTGTAACTGAAGCTACAGTCTATCGAATGGATTCTGCTTCACGCTCAGCTGAGTACTACTAAACACATCAATATGCTGAAGAATGTGGAATATGGCCAAAATATCGACGTGGCTTTCAGGTCGTGGAGTCTCGAGAACTACCCTGGATTGCCCGCAAGCTAGCACATAAACTGAATGGCGAAGTCCAGCTTTGCCACCGAGAAACCGAGGTACATCATCTTCGGGCTACAGATCGGAAGACAGCACAATGTGAGAGTGAGCCATTCGCAGTTCTACAAATGCCAAATAGAAAATGTAAAAATACATTTGAATAGCGAAAGCTATCCTTACATGGATATGAACATGAACTTTGAAAATGGCCAGTACCTGCTGGTACAACAAATGTATGCTCAGTTCCAAAATGGATATTATGGGCGCACCCAAGCCCTGATACTGAACCCAGATACCTTCAAGTGTTTGGCCCTGCTAATAGTGTTCGATGTGAGTAAACAGGACAAGCATATCAGTTCGAATGTGATCGACTGCAGGATCGAATTCACTACACATGGAAATATTCCTGCCAACACGTACACTTTCTCCCTGATACTTCAAGACCAACATGCTTTGTAAAATTTTCGAGACAAAGTCGTCAAAATACTTTCGTGAATGCCTCCGACGGTATAAATACTATGGGTCGTAAACGATATCTGTTTAGTTGACTTCGAGCATAGACAGCAGCAGGATGTACTGTAATCTGCAAGGCTTCCAGAATCAGAGCGACTACATGTTCAAGGAGATCGCAGTGTCCTATGAAGACGATGGTAAAATGCTCATGAGCTCCTTCCGACCCCCTTATTCGTGGAAACTGTTGGACGATATAAGCAAGAAGACGAACGACTGGCTGGCCAAGTACCATCACGGACTGGAGTGGGATGAAGGCAAGATTCCGTGCCATCAAGTGGGAAATGTGCTGCACAACTTGCTGATGCAGTATCTGCAAGGACCAGTTTACGTGGCGGGGCCCGAGCAGAAAAATGGTAGAGCAAAATTGAAATCATCGATGTGTAGTTCGAGTACGGCTGTCCTTCGCTGCGCAAGCTGACGAAACTTTACTGCGATTTGCATCGTTATGTCTGCAACAGGTCAGAACTTGACTGGACACGCACATGGAGGAACACACAGCTGCTATGCAAATTGTGTGAATCGTCTTTGGACCGCGAATCTGCTGCCTACGACTAGACAAGAAGTTACTCCGATATTTGATCCAAAGAACAATTATAAAAATTAACAGATACTGAATTTTTTTTTGGTTATGTGTGTAAAACTATTTAAATGTTATTGTTTTTTAACCCCAACTCGTCAGACTGTCATCTGTTTCCTTAAAGAAACTTTAAACAAAGAAAATCCACATACTTCTTATGTTACATAAACAATGTAGGTTGAATTCGCACAGATGGGCCTGGGAATGTACACAGGCGGTGTGTCGGATGGAATGGAAATGGGGAAGTGAGGCAAGATGCTAAGAGGATGGGAGGGGGGTTCTATCAGTATAAATTATGGCTCCTTGTAGAGGATCAGCAGTTCGTCAACAAAAGTGTGGAAGTACAGATCATATCATCTAGCTTTTACAGTTGACGTAATTTTCAGTACCGTGACATCTTCGGATATTCCAGAGCTAATGGGATATATGGCTGGGCCATGGACTTCTTCGTGTGTGGTACCAGCAGTGCCAACGACTTCTTCGTGTGGGCTGCCTACAAAAGCACCATTGCCGATTGCTATAGGTATGGAACCAGCAGCACCATCGACTTCTTCGTATGGGTCACCTCCGTCAGAAGTAACTTATCACTGCAGCTACTGTGACAAGGTTTTTTGCACAAACCATATCACACAACAGCATAAAATTTATGGCTGTATGATCAATTCCAACTGCATTAAATATCTATGCTTATGGAAACATATGTAAGGTCATGCAAAGTTAAACTACAGNGTATGATCAATTCCAACTGCATTAAATATCTATGCTTATGGAAACATATGTAAGGTCATGCAAAGTTAAACTACAGGCCTCATCGACTTCATGGTGTAGGTTCTGCAACAGAGATTTCTTGCGGCTACTATCGGCGGTATTATGGATTGTAATTTCGATCCAAAGGCTCCTCTAACAAAATCGACTGCGACCAGTATGAACAACGAGCATGTGAACTCTACACCAGGAGCAACATCTTTTTACACGAAGACATCTTTATTCTTGGTTCCTGCTCCTTCTGACATGACGACAGCCGAATGATCTGGGTCCACTAGTGTATCATCTACAGAACTTTCAGTGGTATATCGGTGTCGCTTTTGATGCAAAGACTTTGCCTTCAAGCTTACTGCACGACTACACGATTCTAACCCCGACTTAAAATAACGAAATATTTTAAATACAACATTTGCCTTTAAAATGTTTTCAAAATGGCAAATACAATGACTTAAAACTGAAAAAGATCTCTAATAAATGTGGTCATGAGCGATATATGCATTGATTGAAAAAATATATAATACAATGTTTTATATATACATTACAAATGTCTGTAATTGCACGAGGGAATGGTAGCTTCTTCGTTTGGTGACTTATTTGAGAATAATTGATTATCATTACTTTTTGAATGCAAAACAAATGTTATTGTTAACTATAATCCCAATTAGCTCAATTTAGTGCCCCTTGTTTTCATTCATGCTATGATTAATACAATAATAAATTGTATTGCAGTTATTATTCATTTATTTATTTCTGATATTATCATGGTTGGTATNCTATGATTAATACAATAATAAATTGTATTGCAGTTATTATTCATTTATTTATTTCTGATATTATCATGGTTGGTATTATAGGTAATAAGAGTGCAATTTCGATATCGAAAATTAGGAAAATTACAGCAATCAGGAAAATTTTTAATGAGAATGGGATTCGTGAGGATGATTTAGGATCAAAGCAGATTTTAAGAATGTTTCAACTATCATTGCTTAAGTAGCTGAGTGGTTAGAGTACCCGACTCCTGTTCGAGGGGTTGTGGGTTAAAATCACCATCCCTCCATGAGTATTTGTTTATTTTTTAAATGTTACCAAGTGTCATGGGATGGTGTAAAATTTACATAATTGAACTTTTATAAACCTATGTTACATTTAAAACACATTTTCGATACATTTTGCCGTATTTTAAAATTTGTGCATTTCTCAAATTTATAAATAAAATTAATTTAAATAAAATAATTTTATTTATTTATAAATGAATCGATTCATAAATGTCTCATCGTTTTACGATTGAGTTAACAAGGTCAGCTAGCTGTCTGACCTACGAGAGTGGTGTGGGAAAAGGTGCTGGGCAGCAGGTAGGGGCATACCACTTAAATCCAATATGGTTGTACTGACATTGGGTTACATAATCGATATGACATCACGATCATATGAACCTTGAAAAAAACGAGTCCGGTGATAAATAACACTCAATACTTATGCCTTAACACTTGTTAAGTATAAAGATATATTTAAATTTAAAAATTATTTTAAATTAATTTTATTTTATCGGTTTCTTATATTCTTTGTTGTGGCTGACTTTTTAACCACTTTTGTGGAAAATCATCCACAATGAGGAATCAGTCAACCATATTGAGGAGCAAGCACTGTTTTCACAATTATTTGTAAAAACATGGAAATTTTTAGTGGGAAAAGGGAAATTTTGAGTGGAAAAGACCGATTTANGTTTTCACAATTATTTGTAAAAACATGGAAATTTTTAGTGGGAAAAGGGAAATTTTGAGTGGAAAAGACCGATTTCAAGGGCAAAATGATCTATTTTAAGGGGCAATTATTTTTTTTTTGTGAAAAATTTAAAATTTTAAGATGGCAGATGGCAGCTGTGATATCATCAAAGATGGCAGACCCAACANGTTTTCACAATTATTTGTAAAAACATGGAAATTTTTAGTGGGAAAAGGGAAATTTTGAGTGGAAAAGACCGATTTAAAGGGCAAAATGATCTATTTTAAGGGGCAATTATATTTTTTTTGTGAAAAATTTAAAATTTTAAGATGGCAGATGGCAGCTGTGATATCATCAAAGATGGCAGACCCAACANTTTTTTTTGTGAAAAATTTAAAATTTTAAGATGGCAGATGGCAGCTGTGATATCATCAAAGATGGCAGACCCAACATGGCTGCCAGCAGCACCTACCAAGTTGGCAGATGGTGGCTGTGATGCCTACCAATATGGCAGACTGCACCAACCAACATGGTTGCTGGCTGCACCTACCAAGATGGTGGACTGTGGCTGTGATGTCATCCAAGATAGCAGATGGAAACAAGATGGTCGCTGTGGCATCATCATAGCTGGTAGATGGAAAAAAGATGGTGAACAGTTACAATATGGTGTATGGAAACAAGATAGCAGACAGAAACAATATGGCNTGGTAGATGGAAAAAAGATGGTGAACAGTTACAATATGGTGTATGGAAACAAGATAGCAGACAGAAACAATATGGTGGACATAAATAATATGGCAGAAAGAAACAAGATGACAGATAAAATCACGATGGCGGCTGTGACGTCATCCAAGAAGGTGGCAGATCCGTAAATCTGCAGCTNTGGTAGATGGAAAAAAGATGGTGAACAGTTACAATATGGTGTATGGAAACAAGATAGCAGACAGAAACAATATGGCGGACATAAATAATATGGCAGAAAGCAACAAGATGACAGATAAAATCACGATGGCGGCTGTGACGTCATCCAAGAAGGTGGCAGATCCGTAAATCTGCAGCTNAACAAGATGACAGATAAAATCACGATGGCGGCTGTGACGTCATCCAAGAAGGTGGCAGATCCGTAAATCTGCAGCTCTCAGCCCTTGTCCTAGGATCGGCATAATCTATCTACTACAGTATATTATCTAATGTCCATTCTCGTGGTAAAAGGGAATGTGGAATTTTTTTAAAGTGTCTCAGTGTCTTGCATTTGCAACATATAATTGTTTTCTGGAGGTCATGGTAGCACTGCAAGGCTCTATGTTTGGTGTGAATGATGCTGGAAACCGTGGCCTCGTGTGGGGTTAGAATTGGGGTTTTAAATCTGGTAAAATGGGAAAAATATAAATTGAAGCCTCCTTAATTTAATTTTAGGTCGACCGGTTTTGTCTGTTATAGGATGCATGTGCTCGATTGTGAAGCGCATTTAACATTCCAGGGGACTGAGCACACATATATTAATTTTGAGGCTTTTGCAATCAAGGTCTCAAGATATTTTCTGTGGTTGGAAATTTCTCCACCTCCACTGAGATATCACAGATTTTTCTATTGCAAAGAAGGCCCTCGCCCGTCGGGCGAACGACCGTTGTCACGAATAACATATCACCTGGGACTCCTTGCACGAACAGGATATGCATGATTTTCTCACAATGTGATATTGTCTTCCNACGAATAACATATCACCTGGGACTCCTTGCACGAACAGGATATGCATGATTTTCTCACAATGTGATATTGTCTTCCATTTTAAAATTATGTCTTATTCGGGTGTGATCCTTTATAATGTGTGACAGTGAAATCCCTACAGGTGATAGCAGCTTCGTATGAAAGCTTTATCTTGCTGTAATCGTGCATGTGTGGTGTAGAGNAGTGAAATCCCTACAGGTGATAGCAGCTTCGTATGAAAGCTTTATCTTGCTGTAATCGTGCATGTGTGGTGTAGAGGGCAAATGCCAACACAATACTTACCATGCATGTACGTGTGCAGGATCTAGCATTCATTAGAGACGAACGTTGAGGTCTTATAATTTTTTTTGTGGCGATATATTTTATGCATAGGACAACCTACCCTCGTCATATAATGGGATATTATCTGGGACCCCTTCTCCTGCGAACTGGGCAAGTGAAATTTTCTCATAGTTTCTCAATGTCTTGCATTTAACAATCAATGATTTATTCAGGTACTGCCCTTCATAATGTGATATAAAATCATCAATGGTTGTTAGCAGCTTCGTATGAAAGCCTTGTTTTTGACAACATTGTGCATGGGTAGTGTAGCTTGCAATTGCTAAAAATGGTACTTGCTATTTATGCACATGTGCAGGGTCTGACTACCCGACACCAGGTGTATGTGGACCTCTGAAAATGGCATAGAAGCATGTAGTCATGCACATGTGCAGACTCCAGTTACCCAGTACTGTGTAGATGCAGACCTCAGAAAACAGTGTGAAAAACATACTTTTGCACATGTGCAGATGCAGATCTGAAAAATGACACGGAAGCACATATGCATGCATGTGTGCAAAGTCTGCCTATCCGATATCACACAGATGCAGACCTGTAAGTCATCATTTTGACAAGCAGTACGTTTATAGCCGAATCCTCAGTTTTGGAAGCACAACTTTCCAAACAAAGGTTTAAGTGAAGTGATTATACAGTCATACGAAATCCGGTTTTCGAAACTTGTGTTTCGTGTACTGGTTATGCCGGATATCACTAGTATCAAAACAATNAGTCATACGAAATCCGGTTTTCGAAACTTGTGTTTCGTGTACTGGTTATGCCGGATATCACTAGTATCAAAACAATGAAAAAAAGTAATCTTTTGTATTGGTGGTACGAAAAGGAAACACACTTTACAGAAAATCATAACTATGACAAAAAAGTTGTTTAAAGGCTNAATCATAACTATGACAAAAAAGTTGTTTAAAGGCTGCATACATTGCTTGATATAACATAATTTAAAATGGTATTTCGTAACGTTTTCTTAAGATGCAACATATTTATTGTGTATTCGTTATTTTCGTACCTACAGCAAAATTATGTAAACACTCGCATTTACACACATCATTTTTAACCAATTTAACATCTTGTTTAACACTTCAACATATCCTAGTTGTACATTTCATACCATATTTACAAACGAAACCGAAGTTTCGTTGTTTACACCGCGCACGAAACCTAATGGCGTTTTCCAATTGACTGTACTGGGTGTGCACTTGGTGGGAACTGAAAACTGAAAAAGTGCATTTGTCATGTGATTACCATCAACGAATGTATATTATTTATGCACCAACAACTGGAACATGCAACGATAAAAGTGCATAACTTTTGCGACAATATTTGATTTTCAGGAGAAAATGCTTGAACTTAGATGTTGATGAAAGGATTGAAATTTAGATTGACGAAATTCCGTAGATAAATTATCTCCAATTTCTCATTTTTATTTTGTCGGCAAATGTATGCACGAGTTACTGGGTAAAATTAACCTCATTGCCACTGTAATGACAAACGATATCGTCAATATTCCAGCAGCATATTGGTTCGATATTAACAATTATGTATTATTCAGCTGCCGAGACGTTAGANCGATATCGTCAATATTCCAGCAGCATATTGGTTCGATATTAACAATTATGTATTATTCAGCTGCCGAGACGTTAGACATTGTAGAATTTCCATCATTGCAATCATTTTCTTGTTGTATACATAATAACAGGTTGCCGCCATATTGCTTTGAAACTGCTGCACCGGCTCTATAGATGGCGCAGCAAAAACTTCACTCAGTGTGCACTTTTTCAGTGCAACTCGCAATTGGAACATGAAAAATCGACTGTACTCACTGCGGTTTCTGGTAATTGGAACACGCGCACTCGGCCGCACCGGCACTGAGTGCAGTCCAGTGCAGTAATTGGAATACGCCATAAGATTCGATGCGAAACTTGAACTACAAACCTCGGTTTCGAGATACGGCGGAACCTCACTTTTGCAGCGATTATACCATACACAAAAACTGCTTTCCGAAACTCAGGTTAATGAAACTCTAGTTTCAGGTGTGGGTATAAACATAGTGAAGAACACCTTCGAAGCTGTGACTTAATTTCCCATTGTAATTCCCTTGTTATATGGCTTAGGATATTTAAATCGGCATTTACCCTTTTTTTGTGATTATTTGAGTAGTGGAAAATAAATAAAATTCAATAAATTTTTTAATGCTATTTATTATGCAGTTCATACTGAACATAATTACAAGCAATGATAATCTTATTATTTCATAATTCTAACCTTTCCATATTAATTTCAGTGTTTTTCTTTCTTCTGTTGAGTGACCAAAAACTTTATACATTGAACTACCTCAGTAGGCTATCATGCACAACGCCAAGTAGTTCGCGAATGATGGTGAGCTTCAGCTTCTGCCGAAAGGCAACATCAGTCTCTGTATCGTAGTGATGGCCATCGTCNGTTCGCGAATGATGGTGAGCTTCAGCTTCTGCCGAAAGGCAACATCAGTCTCTGTATCGTAGTGATGGCCATCGTTTCTAGTAGCCGCACCCCTGGTCCCCGGTTGGTCTTCCACCACACCGTTGCCACAATCCAGAACTTGATCGTCCTTAACAAATAGTTCGATGACTTCTGCCTCGCCAATTGCAGTATCATCATCATACCTATCAACAGTGGGTCCGGTGGTGGTGGTGGTGGAACAGTATCAGTAGCTGCAGGAATACNGTTCGCGAATGATGGTGAGCTTCAGCTTCTGCCGAAAGGCAACATCAGTCTCTGTATCGTAGTGATGGCCATCGTCTCTAGTAGCCGCACCCCTGGTCCCCGGTTGGTCTTCCACCACACCGTTGCCACAATCCAGAACTTGATCGTCCTTAACAAATAGTTCGACGACTTCTGCCTCGCCAATTGTAGTATCATCATCATACCTATCAACAGTGGGTCCGGTGGTGGTGGTGGTGGAACAGTATCAGTAGCTGCAGGAATACNAGTATCATCATCATACCTATCAACAGTGGGTCCGGTGGTGGTGGTGGTGGAACAGTATCAGTAGCTGCAGGAATACACACTTAGAGGTGGTGACAGCTTTGGCGATTGGGCGCAGGCTCGTCTCTGGAACCGGAGGCAGAATCATCTGTGGTGGTTACTGACACAAGTGCCTGACTACAGTTGTGTACTCGGCGGCATCTGGTCATCTGGGTGGATGCATCACTGGACTTGGAATGATGGCATTAGACCGATAGTTTTTGTCCCGCCTAAGGCAGCTCTACTACACAATCTGGCACGAGGATGGTAGCATGAGACAGATTATTCTGGCCTAGGGCGATGATTTGGTCTGCATCTGCGACATTGTGTGGAACACGATGCAGTCCGATGCTCCCAGGCAGTCCACTTTAAACAGTGATGGTTCGTAGGCAGTTGTTAAATGTGTGTAATACTGACATTACACACATTGTGTACTGCATACCGCTGCCATTGCAGGTCTTGGTTTAGGTGTACAAGTAGCCATATTCTGCAATTAATTTTTATTCCATGCTACTGTAGTGAGTCTTGGTGCTTGCATAAAAATTTGCAGGACAGAATGAAGCCATTTTAATGAATGGACTACTGCGCCACAACTAAATGAGCTTGAAGGTTTTCCTAATTATATAATATGGATGCCGATCAGGTGTGCTATCATACGAGAGACTAAATCCTCTTGCATTTTGGGCCGACTCCAGTGACTTTGTATCTAGTTTTAGACTGTAAATTCTCATTCCTAGGACAATGCACACCATTTGCACAGCAGCTGCTCATTCCTCCACACATGTGTCCAGTCAGGTTCTGATCTATCGCAGATGTGTCGCTGCTGGTCGTCGAAAGGTTTTGCCAGCTTGTGCAGCGAAATACATTCATACTCGAACTACACATCAATGATGTCAACTTCGTATTTGCACAAGTTGCTCTGCCCGTTTATCTGCTCGGACCCACCACATAAATTGGTTATTGTGGGTACTGCATCAGAAAGTCGTGCAACATGTATCCCACTTGATGGTAAGGAAACGTGCTTTCGTCCCAACCCAGTCAATGGTATTACTTGTTCAGCCAGTCGTTCGTCTTCTTTCTTTTCTCGTCAAAGAGTTTCCACGGATAAGGCGGGCGGAAGGAGCATGTGCGTGTCTTGCCCTCGTCGTCCTAAGTCACTACGATCTATTTGCTCTGGAAGCTTCGCAGATTACAACACATCTAAAAGGGAGATTAAAACGGGTGCACAAAGCAGAGAAAATCCTATTAATATACACAATATAATCACATTATTATGATCACCTGCTAGAAGCGCCATCTGCAGCGCGTAGCCCATTAGATATGGCCCATGGTATGGGCTGATGAAGCAAGTATATAGTGTGACCGACAGGCTGGCTGTACATAATGCGCTTCCTACTGTCATGGGTAAGTGAAGCGATTTAACCAAGTTGCGAAAATGCAAAAAGTGATGATCATTAGCTTTTAGTACAAAAAGGGGGGGGGGCAGCATTTCGGAAACAGCTATGTTTGTGAACTGTTCATATGCCTCTGTGGTAAAGGTGTACAGTGAGTGGACGAATAGCACCTTTGGGAATAACTGTCGTAGAAACTGCGGAGCTCCACACACCATTGATGTCCGAGGTGAACATCGACTACGATGGTGCGTGATGGCCTACCGACAGGCTACAGTGGAACAGCTCACCGTCCAAATGAACCAGGGGGCATCAAGACACATGTCTACCGCAACAGTTCAGCGAAACCTTCTGCAAATGTGGCTGTGGAGTAGACAGAGGGTGAATGCATCCAGGCTAACACAGCNGCAACAGTTCAGCGAAACCTTCTGCAAATGTGGCTGTGGAGTAGACAGAGGGTGAATGCATCCAGGCTAACACAGCTGCATCGACGAAAATGACTGCCATTTAATCGACAGTATGGCGACTTGACTACTGCTGATTGGCTATGATAGCCTATCTTCGACTAGTCATGTGTCCAGCTGCATAGAATGGATGGACATCAGCATGCACAGCGTGAAACATCGAAGAACCGACACTCTCTATCCATTGCTGAACGAACATAAGATGGCGGGGAATTGTTATGGTCTGGGGAATGTTCTCGTGGTATTATCTAGGTCCCACCATCCATGTGGAAGGCACTCTTGAGAGATTTGGTTATGAGTTCATCCTCAGTGATTATTTCTACCTGTAAATGATGGTTTTTCTTTTATCTTCCAGCACGATAATGCACCTTGCCACATGACTCGAAGTATCTGCACATGACTGGAAGANATGGTTTTTCTTTTATCTTCCAGCACGATAATGCACCTTGCCACATGACTCGAAGTATCTGCACATGACTGGAAGAACACGATGAAGACTTCGTAGGTCGTCCCTGGCCTCCAAACAGCCCCGCTATTAATCAAATAGTTCATCTGTGGGGCCACCTCGATCGTCATCTTCGCCGTCTGTCTCCTCAGCTTTGCACCCTTCAACATTTGTGGGTTACACTGCAAACAGTATGGCTCCAGATACCCATGGAGACCTATCAGCACCCGACTGAGTCACTGCCAGCTCGTCTAGCTGCTCTCTGTGCTGCGAAGGACTGTTACTCTGGATACTAGTAGGTGGTCATAATAATGTGATTCGTCTGTGTATGCTTCACTTACCATGTTGACCAGACCTGAGAAGCAGTCATAGGTTGTTACTGTTGTGCAATATCAAACATTTTGTAGTGTTGTTCGCAGGCATGTTTAACTTAGTAATTATTTCNATAGGTTGTTACTGTTGTGCAATATCAAACATTTTGTAGTGTTGTTCGCAGGCATGTTTAACTTAGTAATTATTTATATACGACAATCCACCACTCTATTATGAATTCGCTCGTTTTGTTTGGACATGACAAAGATCAGCAATGGTGCCTTCGCACATAATTTTTCTGGGCACAGGTTGGGGTAGGATTCGCACCTATAGCAGGAGGCTTGAAACTGCGAATACAGATAATACAGCAACGTAAACCCTTCTTGGTCGAAGGAGATTTTCAAATCTACATATGGATAGCTTTCACTGTTAAAAAATATTTGTATGTACTGGAGTTTGCAGTAATCGAATCTCGATTTGTCTGCAGAGACATTATGCTGCTTGTTCATTCGAGATGCCNATAGGTTGTTACTGTTGTGCAATATCAAACATTTTGTAGTGTTGTTCGCAGGCATGTTTAACTTAGTAATTATTTCTATACGACAATCCACCACTCTATTATGAATTCGCTCGTTTTGTTTGGACATGACAAAGATCAGCAATGGTGCCTTCGCACATAATTTTTCTGGGCACAGGTTGGGGTAGGATTCACACCTATAGCAGGAGGCTTGAAACTGCGAATACAGATAATACAGCAACGTAAACCCTTCTTGGTCGAAGGAGATTTTCAAATCTACATATGGATAGCTTTCACTGTTAAAAAATATTTTTATGTACTGGAGTTTGCAGTAATCGAATCTCGATTTGTCTGCAGAGACATTATGCTGCTTGTTCATTCGAGATGCCNTATGTACTGGAGTTTGCAGTAATCGAATCTCGATTTGTCTGCAGAGACATTATGCTGCTTGTTCATTCGAGATGCCAGTACTACATAGTGAGGGTTTTCCATGCTGGAAGGCATCTTTATGACCCAGTGGTTTCAAGTGGCAGATGACAGGACAGATTACCAAACTCCAAATCCTAAAAGTTATGCCAATGACTTTTACATTCTCGATATAGTTCAGTAGCTTCATGCATCCCCAGTTGCTTAGAGTCATGTGAGGAACGAACCACTCTATGTTGGTTACGGTTACCATGACGGACTGCGAGAATTATCTAGCTACCAACACTGCATCGAGATGTTATGTGGCTAGCATTATCATCAGTTCTTGCTTGACACATATCATCATATTCCTATAATTTCTGGCGAAACCTAGTAACATCGATAGTGGCACACTCACCTCGAACTTGCCTTCTGCGAAGATGGGAACTGTGTAGCCATCGTCCATTCCCCAACCTGCCATTTTACAATGTCGAAATTGTTCGGCATGAGCGAGAAGTATATTTTTTTGGTGGTTGTGGTTATGCCCATGTCCCATGTTTCCTCTATGGTAACACTTCTCAGTTCATAACCATCTCGAAAAGGTGGAGAATATAATTTCGAACAAACATGGTGGTCGTGGGGTTGGTCNTTCCCATGTTTCCTCTATGGTGACACTTCTCAGTTCATAACCATCTCGAAAAGGTGGAGAATATAATTTCGAACAAACATGGTGGTCGTGGGGTTGGTCCAGTCTGCTTTTGTGAGCATACTATGAATATGCAGAAAGAATTGTGAAGACTGAGTGTAAATATATTTATGCTTTATCGGGATGGTAAACTCTCGCCCGAGGGCATATGGGCCGGTCAGATATGACTTGTAGCAAGGCAGCTCAAAACGTCAGTTCTGTTGTCGAATTCTGCCTGCATGTTCAAGACTGGGCACATTCAATACATCGTCTTCCATGTCTGTTCGATTTCAACCCTAGGCTACATAGAAACTGCTCATTGGCAAGCAAGCTAGTGTCACGAGCTTTATTGGTCACGGGTTTGGTGCTGCGATCGAATTTATACATGGATTGCCTCACGAAACTCAATCCCTTCTTTCCAGATGGAAGCGTAAAATTATTTCTCCGTTTCTGAAATCTGTTTATCTCTCTGATCGACGATTGTCACAGCCACATTGTGCATTCCATTCGCGATCATGGAAAAATAAATTATGCTTTACAGAGCTTCGACTAGTTTTTATCCTGGTGGGGACATCGTGTAATACATTTCTTCTTTTACCATTGGCGCAGCGGCTGCTCAGCAAATTAAAAATTATGCTTATCATATTCACTGGAAATAGGTTCATGGGTTTCGACGATTCGTGGGTTTTGCAAGATTCGTAGATTCAAGTTTCAAACCTCAACATAAGTACCATGGTATCTGGTTCAATGAAATCGACATTGGCACTGCAAAATATTTCTGCCTTCAGCATGTTTGGGTTACAGTGTAGTTCGAAGGTCATGTCCGGTGGTATTGATTTATTGATAGAATTAGCGTTGTGCAGTTCGTATGCCCCCATGGGAATGCTGATTTCCTTTACATCTCCTGCCATTATATACCAGAATGTGGAATTTATGTTTTCTTTAGTGTTCGATATGGAGTTGAAAGTTTGGAAATATTTCAGTCCGATGACCCACACACCATTCGGCTCCAGGGGTGGGTAAAATGGCACCCGCAGCTCGGATGTCTTACCAATTAGTATGATGGACTTCGACGTACTGACCAATGAATATATGTGTGAATACCTTTCATGTAATAGTAACGAACTCTGATTCACAGTATTATGCCTACATTTTTCTATTCTGCCGTACCAGAATGCGAAGACATGTGACCCCAGTTCATGTGTTCGTCATCTGCTCCATCTCGTTGTTGTATGTTAGTTTTGTTCATTTAAGGTACCACCACAGTTCAGGTGGTGGAGGATGCAATTTACCAGTATACTTCATGTTTGTCGATTTTGATGTAAGTTACCCAGTAAATACTGGGCCCTATGGTCGTGTCGAGATTGATTATGGCACATTTTTCACATTTGTGTATATGAGAAAAGTGTCTCGCAAGAACACACAATGAAAACTAAGCATCTTAAATTTGCATCAAGCAGTTCCAAATCCACATTCGTGAGCAGTCGTTTCGGTAGAGATTTCATTATCGCCTCTTCCTACTCTTTTACTTTTTCTTTCTTCCAGCTCCTCAGTATAGTCGTATGGTCGGTGTATATCAATATTAAAACTTGGTCTTTTTTACCCACGGTAATAGCTTCCAGTTTATGGTTGTGGCGATGTTTTTCCTTCAACTGCTTACTCTCATTAGAGGCTCGGTTCACACATTAACAATATTCGTTATGGCCCTGGCAAAACTGCCCAGAGCACCGATTGCAGGTGTCAATGGGAGAAGGAATCCTCTCATATTTTTCTTCCCTCTCCTCTTGGAACAAGGCCTTGTTTTTTGTCCAATGGCTATCTTCACCTTGGCCTTCATCGCGTTGGAAATTTCTCAAACTGATATTTTTTCTCAGAGTCCAGTGCCTGTTGCGCGGAATATTTCATCTGCCCTATATGCAAGTATCTTGTTTCCCTGGTGGCTAACTTGTAGACACTTGTGCAGAGAAGAGGTGATATAGTGCCACTTGTAAGCCTCGTCAAGCAAGTTGATGCCTGTGTCGCCACATGCCAGCCTATAAATTTGCTTAATCCTGGCGCATAGAACTTTAACCTTGGAATTTGCAGCTCGAATGGTAAATTGTTGACCATCATATACACGATCCCTCTTCTAAATTTGACATTCATTCTATGAGGCATCACAATATATTGATCTAAAACTCTTTACATGAATGCTTTTATATATATTTAGGTAGTCTTGTACAGACTGCGAAAGAGTAAATATCCAGTTATCCTGAGACAACACCCTCGATGGGTGCTCTTATTTCTATACAAGAATACTTTTACAATCATATTCAGTCAGTCTGATATATACTCGGAAAGAGTAAATGTCTAGTTCTCCTTGACAGGATGAAGAAGACCCTTTTAGGTAGCTCAAAGGATACTGTTTTGGAAGTATTGTTGCCACAGTGCTACTACTGTGGGAAATGCTTTACTCGCAATGGCAACTTAGAGGCATTCTGATATCTGCTTACAAAAACCTTCATTGGTCAAGAAACCAACCATATCAGAAGGTTTGGTTATTCCTCCTCCTCCCCCATCTCCTACTCGTTCTATGTATGATATAAATCAAATAGACGAACGTTGTATTCAGGTTGTAAATCAAGACATTAGCCTTTCTGCGTGCATTACCAAGGAAGATGTAGAAACCTCATGTGATTCACATCATGGCATGCTGTTGCCCAATACTATGAGAGGACTGATTTGTAGAACATATGGTTGCAGCAAGAGGTGTGTGCTGCTGAATTTTCTGGAGGAATTAATGGTATCGTTCAATAATGTGTACTTGTACTCTAAATCACTCCAGTAACCGAAATACCAGTGTCTGAAGCATGTACTGCATGCTGTGGATGGTGGGAAATATTTTCCTTGCAGTGATAATGATGCTGTTGTGTGGCCGAGTGAGACACTGCCGAACTCTGTTTTAATCTTCGACGACATCGCTTGCGAGAAGCAAACCTGCATTCAAGAATGCTTTAGCATGGGACACTAGACAAACTTGGATTGTGTGTACTTAAGTCGGACATATTCGTGCATGCCAAAACAGTTGCTATGCGATAATGTGAATTCTATTATGTTGTTTCGCATGGACGATACAAATTTGTAGCATGTGTTCGACTACTATAGACGTTCGCAGGATTCAAGAATATGTGATTTTTGTGCTGGAATGTGAAATACAGCATATTGGTGATCGATAAGGATTCGCCAGTACATAAGAGAATGTACAGATGTGGCTTCAAAAAGTTTATAGTAAAATGTTGACTATAAGCCACGACAAAATTTCCAGGTTTGGACATAATCTACTTTCCATTGAAGAGGGGGTGGGTTGATGGAAGCATGCCTCGCTTCTAGGCCAAAATATGGAGAGAGTGAAATATCAAGTGGTGGAAGTTTGGTGGCCGTCGATCAGCACATAGAGAACGTGGAAGCACGAATAACTGACCTNCACTCTTTGCGGGGACCTGTCGCTTCTAGGCCAAAATATGGAGAGAGTGAAATATCAAGTGGTGGAAGTTTGGTGGCCGTCGATCAGCACATAGAGAACGTGGAAGCACGAATAACTGACCTGATCAATGTGTCGAATGCGCAGCAGACACGAGAAGAATCAAAGTCCCTGCAGAAATAATGGATATCCAAGCTAACAACGAGCATTTACCACCTCGCCACAGAAATTGATATAGCGAGACATAGCAAGAATGCACTGGGTGCATGCATAGGTCGACTGGAGTGGATCGACAGTTAAATTTCCTCAACTCGCGAGTGAATCTGTATATTTACCTGCATGGTGTGTTTATTCAATTTTATGAATTATGGGGGACCGAACTGAACTGGCATCAGAGCTCAGCGAGCCATGAAAGCCATATTAGCTCTCCAGAATCGAAGGGAAGATGCTTTCAAGCCGATCATCAGCTGCCTCGATGAACTTGGTGGACGACAGGAGGATGCTTTGCCTCGGCCATATACGAAATGTGAAGTCAAGGTGGAAGAGCCGGCCCCGATTTGTAAAATAGAAAATAAGTCCAGATTTGCCTGAATCTGAAGGGGACATCACTAGCAACGAAGATAATTTGCCCCTGATCGATTTTCTGTGTGTGTGAGAACAGAAATAATCATGACAGCGTGGACCCGAGGTGGGCGCCCTCATTGGTCACTACATCGCTTCCTACTCACATCGGAACAGTGACAAGATGTATGGTTTCAGACACTGCGACGACAAATGGTTTTCCAGAAACAAGGAAGTGTTATTTTTACCAGGTGTGCTGCAGATCGGCAAGCACAAGGTGAAAATCATGCAAGGGCTGTGTGAACGTCTGTTCCATAGGCTCCCAGGACACTAAACCAAATCGGATGTACGCAAGTATCGACACCTGCTATAGACCAGTCATGCTCACTATACGAATGATAACCCTTCAACATGCCGATTTAAGGACATGATGCATACGAAATGTAGCATTTTTGCAAGACTGTTTCGACTATTAGCCAGAGCCATTGGATCGGGCCTGCTGCAGAATATTGACAGCAAAAACAAGATAGACTAGGTGTTATTGGACGATCGGAACGAACTCGTCGATAGGCTACGACTGTTGATCGCTTCGCAGGCTGCGGGCAACTGGTCTCACACCAATGAGATTATATCTGCCATCGAAGAACTGTTCGAAGTGGGCTACGTTGTGCGATGACGAAATATGTGGTTTAGAGAGAATTGCGCAGGTCGGCCAAAAATAATTACGATCGGAGAAAATATGTCATGGATGGACTAGACAAAACTTTCCAGTTAGAACCTGATCGAAATGCAAGATTTTTTTCATGCGAATAAAGAAAAAATACTTAAATGCAACTTTCTGTGCACTGATAAAAAAGTACGGCATAAATCACCATTCCGCGTACTCTGGATTCAAGGTCAGCATCGTCGAGCATTTTCATCCCACTCTATAAACAAAACTCTGGAGACATTTCATGGCAAACGAAAACTACAAGTTGCTAGAGCTATTGCTGCAACTCATTCGCGAGTATATTTCTACTATTCATTCTACTACTCCTATCAGGCCCGAGGATGTCAAGCCGACTCCCTGCCTCGGAATGTGAATGCTGTTCTGAAGAGAAGGGACCCACATAAACCAGAAGCCAAGATCGGTAACCTGGTGCATATCTCCAAACAGCACAGCAATTTCCACAAGGCCTGTCGTCATGTGTTGGTGTGGGGAGGGTATGGGGATGGGGTGGGTGCAGTGTGTGTAGAAGTGGTTGGTTTTTTAGAAGGGGTAGGTGGTTGGTTATTTTATGTTTATATCCTACTGACTGCTCATTGTGGCTGATGTTTAACAACATTTGTGGATGTTCAGCCACATTGAGCAGTCTGTTAGCCACATTGACCAACAAGCATTTTTGCATAAAGTTTTGGGGATTTCGGGGGTTATAGGGGAAAAGGGAAATTTTGGGGTAGAAACACATTTTCGAAAGCCAAATGGGCCATTGTGAATGGGAAACAGGGAGTTTTGAAGCATTTTGTTGCCCCCTTGTGATGTCAACCAAGACGGTGGACGAATCCTGAATTCTACTATGGCGATCTATGTACCCGACAATACCAAATCATTCTACTGAGGGTTTTACCTGCTTTACAGAAGTGTGTGGTTCGTGTCCTCCTCCAGTTTTTATCCTTACTGTTCATTGCGTAATACAGTACTGTTTGAATTGCAGGTGCAAAATAATATAATAAAAATTTGATTGGAATATAAAAACAACATTGCACGAAAAGGCTTGAATATAGTGTTAATAAGCAATGGATCCATTCGAGATTTATAAATAAATATATATATATATATATATATATGATGTAATGGGGCTGGTTTGTATATGAGTGGAATGCAAATGCATTGCTCGGCAAGCCTAACAAATCTATGGAACTAATTATGTGAATTATTGTGATAGACATAATGTTTATTCTCAGTGGTTACAAGTGCAGGTGTGTTTTCTCCAGATAAATTTCCAGTATCATTTTATTTTTATGTGCGCAGTTTTTTGGTTATCTTCTCGAGTAAACAACAGATGAGATTTACAATCACACAAGCTAAAGTTCCGGCTTCAATGTGATCGGAGAAAACATGACGAATACAATTTTTATTGCCCCTCACCCCCCCTCCAAATACATCGTATACTGTACTCGGGCATACATACATTTAATTCGTTTTCGGTTAATCTTCTTGAGCAAGAATGTAATATATTTTTTGTAATTTATAGGTACTGTACAAGCTCGAAATGTGGATTTGATGGATGTGTAAAACATCTGGAAAACATTGCAAGTGTGCCTGCAGTAAATGGAATAAAATTTCCGTTTGTTTATGATTACAGTTTTGGCACATCTATTTTTGTGGATGTTTGTAGATAAGTATTCGTTCAAAAATTTTATTATTATTACTGCGTGTTTGATTGAGAGTTTCTGTACTGGAATTTTTGGCGTAGAATATTTAAGTAACTCTGGGAACTTGCATCTTTTTTGGGCAGGCGACGAGGAGATTGAAGGAGGGGACTTTGTCATTTTGTAAATATGGGCCATAAGAAGCAAAGGTGATGTGACACCTGCCCTCGTGCGTGTGAATAATCAACGTACACATAGAAGAGATGTCACAGAGCCAGAAGGGCCAGTGTAGGCGAACCACAGCTCAGAGCACATACTTGCAAAATTTTGCTTTCTCAAATATATCTTTTGCCAAAGGCTAAACTATAACACTTTTGTATATATGGTGATAACTTCGTACAATTTCAGAGTATGGCTGTGGCAGGAGTTGAGCATCTCCAAGTGTTCCTGGGCATATTTTATTTCGCTTTTGGTATTCAATTTTCTTGGGATTGTTATTTTTCCACCATTCGGTGGTGGCTAAATTTTTCACTCCTGATGTTATACAGGTAACAATTTCTATAGATTTTAAATTATATATTTTGGCCAGTGGTGGCTACAGATTTTACTGTAGAATGTAAGTAAAATTATGCCAATTTTGTTTTTCTGTCAGTGGTGACTAAATATTTTGCAGCTGAAGGGGCATTTGTAAGTTATATCGTAAATTATATTTTTGCATCTATGGTGATCACATATTTTACAGTTGGTACAGAAATTCTTTTTTATTTATATCGCCTTAGAAAATTATTAAAATTTTTAAATTTTAAAAAATAAATAAAATAAAATATTTTAAAAAAATGTGGTGAATTTGAAGGCCTGTTGTCTAAAAATCAAGTTGTATGCTTGTTTGCACTTGTGATTACAAGGCAAATACCAAGGACCGCAATATATAGTTATGTAAATGATGACCGATTATGTCTTGTTGGGGAGGGGATATTAGTATAGTTAAAACATGAATTAGGTAGGGTCAACTTTAATTGCACAGGTTATTCTCGTAATTTTTACTTAAATGTGTTCATATATAGGAAGCTGGGTTCATGGTAAGGAGGTTAGATCGATAGTAGTCGAAGTGAAAGAAGATCATCTCAGCAGGAGAGTGGCAGGAGAGTGTAAGTGGTACAAATATCACGGGAATGTTGGTTGTTGGTCCAGCAGAAGTAGAAGCGCCATCGACTGAGGTTGGTGAGATGCCATCGACTTCTTCGGCTGTGATGTATTCGCTATTTTCGACTGAGTCAACCGCACCTCTCGACGAACTGACATCGCCAGTTTTTACTGCAACATCCGTTTCTAAGGCTGTACCATCCAATACTTTGTGCCATCTGCTGCAGGGTTTGGGTCATCGTATTTATCACCTCCGCCAGAAAAAACGAACGTATTACTGCAGTTACTGCGACAAGTTTTTTTTCGTACAAACACATCGCCCAACATCATGAAATTCATGGTTGTATGAAGAATCGCAACATCATTATTTATCTGATATTATGGTGCATGGGGCTGTTATACCCCAACAATACTTCCTGCAAACATGTAAGTTCATGCAAAATTAAACTGCAGTCCTCATAGATAATTCGGTGCCAACTCTACAACGGAAAGTTCCTGCAACCTCCATCTGTGTTGTGACAGACTGCAGCAACATAATTTCGATTTTATGGATCCTCTACTGCCCCTGGATGCGACCAGTATGAACTACGAGCCCGTCAACTAATAGCCTGGGTGCAACATCACCTGTATCAGCGTTTTCTACGAAGGTGCTGCAATCCCCGATTACTGCTTCTTCCAATGTGATGACAGCCGAACCATATGGGTCCAAGAAGTCATCAATTCCAGCACTGACGAGAGCATATTGGTGCCGCTTCTACTGCAATAGTTATCCCTAAAGCTTACCACACTAAGTTTATGAGTGTGGAATAACTTGATTTCTTGTTAGCAAAGAACTGTGGGTAGTGTATAAGTACATGCACAGTGCACAGACGAACATTAACTTTTTTTAAGNTCTTTTTTATTTATATCGCCTTAGAAAATTATTAAAATTTTTAAATTTTAAAAAATAAATAAAATAAAATATTTTTAAAAAATGTGGTGAATTTGAAGGCCTGTTGTCTAAAAATCAAGTTGTATGCTTGTTTGCACTTGTGATTACAAGGCAAATACCAAGGACCGCAATATATAGTTATGTAAATGATGACCGATTATGTCTTGTTGGGGAGGGGATAGTAGTATAGTTAAAACATGAATTAGGTAGGGTCAACTTTAATTGCACAGGTTATTCTCGTAATTTTTACTTAAATGTNTAGTATAGTTAAAACATGAATTAGGTAGGGTCAACTTTAATTGCACAGGTTATTCTCGTAATTTTTACTTAAATGTGTTCATATATAGGAAGCTGGGTTCATGGTAAGGAGGTTAGATCGATAGTAGTCGAAGTGAAAGAAGATCATCTCAGCAGGAGAGTGGCAGGAGAGTGTAAGTGGTACAAATATCACGGGAATGTTGGTTGTTGGTCCAGCAGAAGTAGAAGCGCCATCGACTGAGGTTGGTGAGATGCCATCGACTTCTTCGGCTGTGATGTATTCGCTATTTTCGACTGAGTCAACCGCACCTCTCGACGAACTGACATCGCCAGTTTTTACTGCAACATCCGTTTCTAAGGCTGTACCATCCAATACTTTGTGCCATCTGCTGCAGGGTTTGGGTCATCGTATTTATCACCTCCGCCAGAAAAAACGAACGTATTACTGCAGTTACTGCGACAAGTTTTTTTTCGTACAAACACATCGCCCAACATNCTCCGCCAGAAAAAACGAACGTATTACTGCAGTTACTGCGACAAGTTTTTTTTCGTACAAACACATCGCCCAACAGCGTGAAATTCATGGTTGTATGAAGAATCGCAACATCATTATTTATGTGATATTATGGTGCATGGGGCTGTTATACCCCAACAATACTTCCTGCAAACATGTAAGTTCATGCAAAATTAAACTGCAGTCCTCATAGATAATTCGGTGCCAACTCTACAACGGAAAGTTCCTGCAACCTCCATCGGTGTTGTGACAGACTGCAGCAACATAATTTCGATTTTATGGATCCTCTACTGCCCCTGGATGCGACCAGTATGAACTACGAGCCCGTCAACTAATAGCCTGGGTGCAACATCACCTGTATCGGCGTTTTCTACGAAGGTGCTGCAATCCCCAATTACTGCTTCTTCCAATGTGATGACAGCCGAACCATATGGGTCCAAGAAGTCATCAATTCCAGCACTGACGAGAGCATATTGGTGCCGCTTCTACTGCAATAGTTATCCCTAAAGCTTACCACACTAAGTTTATGAGTGTGGAATAACTTGGTTTCTTGTTAGCAAAGAACTGTGGGTAGTGTATAAGTACATGCACAGTGCACAGACGAACATTAACTTTTTTTAAGTGTGTAGTAATATTGATGCGGTCTGATCGGAGGGGGCTTTAAAAGTATGGAGGACATTCAAAACTTGCGGATGATAGTAGCAATAAATATAAATTAAATAAAGTCTAGAGACCTGAACAGGCAAGAATAGAACAGAAACGTCAGAGTTTATGGGAGCCAACTTGTCTAGATAACTCGGACACTACGAGAATCTAAGTTTCTCGACTACGGTGCGGAGTCCCCTCTCGCGTGCCTCGATTTCACTATTATATATGTAGTAGCACTCTGGGGTGACTGGGCTCCCCATTATGTCCCTGCGATAGACAAATGCAATAACTCTGCATGATATGGGTTTCCTGGAGTGAACCAGCTTCCGACACTCAACACATTACTTGAAAGAAACAATCAAATTAAGTTTAAGGACTGAGTTGTATTGAGAAAACACATACATTTACATACACATTGTTCGCAAAAACGATTTAACAGGTTTGGCACTAATGCCCGCTAGTGGTGGCTGATGTTGAACAGAAAAGCCTGGATGGCAGATGAAAAATATTATTAATGCATTAAAACTTTGGGGCTGCGAGTCGATGAAGCAGGGACGGTGAACACGAGGGAGGTAATGCCAAAAAAAGGTTCTGAGTATTTACGCTATTGATATGTTACATATTGAGTCGAGAAAGTTAAAGTTTCCCTATGACATAGGGCGTTCTGACACATAAAGCCTGTTGTATCAAACTCACTGGCTGGCGAATCCTCGTGGCCCAGCTGGCTGCGAGAGCGCACCAATTCCCATTAAGGAAATTTTAATAATACAATTACGATAACTGGTTTGTACATACGTCTGGGCTGCATCTAGAACATAGCCTGAATGGCTTTGGATCTGTGTTTTCCTTCTTAGAGTTCAAATAAATATCTGTGAACGAAATTAGCACTAATACAGAGAACACGTCAAACCACTTAAATATTNCTTCTTAGAGTTCAAATAAATATCTGTGAACGAAATTAGCACTAATACAGAGAACACGTCAAACCACTTAAATATTTTCTAAAGGTAAACAAATTACACAGGAACACTTCAATTAAAATAATATACGACATAGATCCCTTTGCACATATTAATTAATTACATTTATGTTGTACAAACTTGCACTAAGAATTTAGGTCTCTGTGGTTTATAGGGCTATGTGATGGGAAGTTGGTTAATTTACACAAGTCTTATACAATAATTAATTCAACACCCAAATGCTAAAACTGCTAGTGGATAATCCTGATAATTAAGTAAGAGCCTCTTTAACCTTTCAGTAAACCATTGAATCGAAAAAGATATATAGTTACTAGAACAAAGGATCATAATGTGTCACTTTAATGGGTTTCACTGCGATAATTTTTACTACTTAGTTTCTTTTAGTGCTGCAAATTTTAAAAAGAATAATTCCTTGATTTAAGGAACTGGGGTTACGTTTATTCGTAGCACTGCATAGCTCTTGTGTTGACTGATGCAATGGCTAAAATATCCAGTTCCGAGGATCGATTAGACTTGTTCTGCATGTACAGAACACAGGCTGCATGAGCAGGTGCTCCCTTGTGTCGACTGTGGTGCTCTGTCAGTGGTCGGAGCAAACCATGTGCCATGCAGTCCATGTCAATGTCCCCCCAACCCCAGGGGGAGACCAATGTTGTGGCAGCAATGGCATACGGCAGCTCTCCACAGCAAGCGACTGGGCTTCAAAGCAGCCACGGGCGCAGCTGGGTCACAGTTGGATGGGTGGAGCAAGTACACCACATCGCGGGACAGCGACATTAATGAGCAGAGACAGTTCCCTTGTTGATGACACACTGTGTCATGGTGCTGGATGGTGGGCATGACACCTGAGCAAGTTAGGCGTAGTCTTATCGCACTGGATGCATTATCACCGCTGCTGCTGCAACTATGTGGCCTGCGGCGGAACCAAACTGCCGGGCTGGGCTACAGGTCACCCCACACATCGGTGATCTCCAGTGCTGGCAGCCTGCTGGGTGTCAGGATGCCAGCCGTTTCTGCGACTGGAAGTGTCATGATGGAGCTGCCTGGGACGCCTAATGGCAGTATGTCACCCGAGAGGGGCGACAGCATGGTGGCATTAAACTGAGGCGACTGATTGGTCATCGGGGTGATGGGCACCATGGCACTCTATGCATCTCCAGCATGGGGTGTCAGTGGTGTAATGGGGGTCACTCTGGTGTTCGGCACTTCTTCGTCGTTTTATATTCAGTCATCCAGTGGGGCTCCGGATGTCTGCGCATCGACATTAGTATGTCAAATGTCGAATGTAGGGGATGCGGGCACTGCATGCCTCGAATATAATGTTGGTGTTTAGGCGTTCGGAAAGGCAGCTGGATTATTCACTGCGGCTGGAGTGGCACACA
Organism: Clitarchus hookeri; assembly: GCA_002778355.1. Taxonomy (NCBI): domain Eukaryota; kingdom Metazoa; phylum Arthropoda; class Insecta; order Phasmatodea; family Phasmatidae; genus Clitarchus; species Clitarchus hookeri. The sequence goes on from NQII01000349.1 coordinate 658,686, forward strand.
TTTCGTCCCAGTGGATATTTACTGTTCGCTTGGTACCTACTCGCACACAATAGTAGGTCTTACCCATTCGGCTCACTATCGCGTGTGGACCACTCCAATGTGGGGCGAATCGAGCACAAAAATTCGTACAGGAATTTGACTGATGATATTGTTTTACATATATAAGTTGTCCAATTTCAAGCTCCTCGGGCGGTCGCTTGGACTCGGATACCCAGTGGTGAATGTAAAATGTTTGGTTTTTTGCATGTGTTTTCCATCTTTGCATGCTTCTGCTGATGTCGGGTTTCTGGGCTGGACTGTTCAAAGTTTAAGGGTGGGAGTGGACATGCATATTCTCCGGGCATGACATGGCCGTGACAGTACAGTAGTTTGACAGGGGGACAGGCCTCGTTCTGTCTATTCTTGAGGCAGAGTAGTGCATCTGGAATGTTGGTGACCTAGGAAGTGTGGTCTTCCCCTGCTCGTAGTTTGAGTTGTGGATTGACTCCTGGTTTCGGCATTCATTGGGGTTCAAACAGGGGTGGTAAACTGCAGTCGTGCGATGTAAGGCCCTCCACTCTGTGCAATAATCACGTGACTTCTTTCCTGATAACTGTGCCCCACTATCAGAAATGTTTTCTTCGAGCATAGCCCCAGCGAGGAAAGAAGTCTGTTTTCAGGGCATGATCATGTTCTTTACATGTGCAGTTGGTAAAGTATAAGCCTCGCACCAAAGTATATACAAGTCGGTTACTAAAAGTAGGAAACTTTTGCCGTTGGGCATGCGTGGATATGGTTCCATTAAATCCAGCACGATTGTTTAGAAGTGCTTGATGGGTGAATGCAGTTGCTGTTGCATTATGTCATCTACACGGCCCATTTTCAAGCAGTTACATCCATTGCATTCCCTTACAAACTCTCGCTTGCCCCTTTTAGGGCCGGGCCAGAAATATGTGCTCAGTTACATTGCATTTCGATTGCGATACTTCGGGATGACNTAAGTGCTTGATGGGTGAATGCAGTTGCTGTTGCATTATGTCATCTACACGGCCCATTTTCAAGCAGTTACATCCATTGCATTCCCTTACAAACTCACGCTTGCCCCTTTTAGGGCCGGGCCAGAAATATGTGCTCAGTTACATTGCATTTCGATTGCGATACTTCGGGATGACTGGCAAGATTATTGCTATGGACGTGGCTTAATACTGTTTCCCATGCGTCTTCTGGGACGTAAACAAGGCACTCGTGTTTTTCGTCTGTTGGCCGGATTTCAAGCCTCCCTGAATTATGTGCCAGTGTGTCATGTGTTCACATGCGCACTGGGTACAGTGGCCTAAGATGTTACTGTCCATTTGTTGGGAAAATAGGACATGCTGAAATAAATCATCGGCTGTTAGTTCGGGCTCGCTCGGTGATGTTATGGTGACGAGCTGTTACAGATGGGTGGTTTCATTCTCAGGCGGAAAAATCATCTCCCATTCCTCCTTATCTCTCCCAACCTCCCTCCATTTCACAAGGGGCCCGGAAAAGAGCGTCGGCCAGTTGGTTTTCCTCGCCTGGTATGTGTTCTACAATTAAATCATAGGCTTATAGCAGCATTGACCAACATGTCTGTTAACTGCGGATGGTGCACATTTTGTGAAGCCACATCATACATCGATTGTCGGTCAGGAGGGCGAATCTCTGATATTACAGTTATTGTTTGTAGTGTCTGGGGGCCCAAATTATAGCTAAACACTTCCTCTCATTCACATCATAATCATGCTTGCGGGGAGCGAATTTTGCATTGCTGTAATAGATGATTATGCACTCTCCATCGCCATATTACTGATACAATACAGTGCCGATGCCATATTTGGTGACTGTGTGGGTCTAGGCGTGACAGTTTTTGACACTCTTGGAACCTGTACTTGATCTCTGAGAATGCATTATCAACTCTGCATTTCATTGGTACTGCCACTGTAGCTACAGTAGTGATGTGAGTGGTGCTGTGATGGTGGCGAAATCTTGTATATACCAACATATACAATTGACTAGGCCAAAGAATTTGCTTGGGTGTTTTCATTTGTGGGGCACAGTGCATTCTTGGAAGAGCCATATCTGTTCAGGATTAGGACGAATTCTGTCTGAATTTACCAAATGACCTAGGTATTGTAAGCGGTTTTACCGATATGGCATTAGTAATTTGCGCATGTTATTCCATTTATTGCGAGTTGTTCGAGCGCTATTGAGAGGTGTTGTGTGTACATTCCAGGTTAAATACCAGATCAATGAAATAAATTCTGAATACCAGAACAGGCGAGAATGAAAAGTAAAACTCATAGTATATCGGCGGCAAATTATCTAGATCGTTCGGACAATACCAGACTCTACGTTTCTCAGGAGTCGTGGGCCGAACAACGATGTAGTCAAGTCCCTTCTCTCGCGCTTCGATTTAACTATTATGCACGCAGTAGCACTCTGGAGTTATCTGGGATCTCCATTATGCCCCTGATATAGACAAACGAAATAACTTTGGATGATATAGGTTTCCTGGAATGGCAAAGTCCTGACATTCAACATGTTTCATGAAAGATAAAATCAAAGTAAGTTTAATAACTGAGTTCTATTGAGAAAACACGTACCTATACAGACACATAGTTCGCGAAAACGATTGAACAAGAATGGCATAATGCCTGCCAGTGGTCAATGCAGAACAAAAGAGACTGGATGGCAGATTAAAAATATTATAATTGCATTAAAGCTCTGAGATTGCGAGTCGAAGTAGCAGGGGCGGCGAACACGATGTTGGTGAGGGGGGGGGGGAGAATGACAAAAAGATTCTGAGTACTTACACTTTTGATATGCTACATTTGAGTCGAGAAAGTTGAAGGTCCCCTGATGCAATGCATGCACCAACACCTAAGGCCTGTTGAATCGGACTCGCTGTCTAGTGGATCCTCGTGGCCGAGCTGGCTGCGAGAGTGCGTCAATTCCCATTGCGCAAATTTTAATAATACAATTACGAAAACGGTTTTTTATGTAAATCTGGGCTGCATTTATAACATAACATGAATGGCTTTGGTGCTGTCTTTTGCTTCTTAGAGTTCAAATAAATATCTGTGAACGAAAATTGCACTGGCGCACAGAACATGTCAAGGCTACTCAAAGGCCTTATAAAAGTAAACAAATTACACAGAAACACTTCAATTACAATAATGCAAGTCATAGAACCTTTTGAACATATATATCAATTACATATGTAATGCATGAACTAGTGTTAAGTACATAGGTCTTTTAGGCCCGTGGTGATCTGTGACCAAATTTGGTTAATTAACACAAGTCTTATATAATAATTAATTCAATGCCCAATTGCTAAAACAGCTACTGGATAACACTGGTAATTAAGAAANACACAAGTCTTATATAATAATTAATTCAATGCCCAATTGCTAAAACAGCTACTGGATAACACTGGTAATTAAGAAAGAGCCCTTTTTTTTATCTGCTAATCTTTATGTTAACCATTGAAACGAAAAAAAAACACATGGTCACTAGAACAATGGCTCATAATGTGTCATTTTAATGAATTTAATTGTGATAACTTACACTGATTAGTTTCATTTAGTGCTGCAAATTTTAAAAATATTAATTCCTTGATTTGAGGCACTGGGGTTAGGTTTCCTCTTAGCATTGCATAGCTGTTGTGTTGAGCCAAGCGGTGGCTAACGGATTCAGGTCCAAGGATCCGTTAGACATGTTCTGCATGTACAGAGCACAGGCTGCATGAGCAGGTGTTCCCTAATGTTTACTGTCGTACTGTGACGCTGTTCAGAGCATACAGTATGGTGCTTTGTCCCCATCGATATAATGAATAAATAAAAAAATGAATGTTAACTTGTTCTTTTAACTTTACACTGAAGAGCCAAAAAAAACTGGTACACCTGCCTAATATCGTGTAGGGCTCCCGCGATCACGCAGAAGTGCCCGGGAGACGACGTGGCATGGACTCGACTATTGTCTGAAGGTATGCAGGAGGCAATTCACACCATGAATCTTGCAGGGAAGTCCACAAATCCATAGGAGTGCAAGGCGGTGGAGATCTCTTCTGAACAGCACGTTGCAAGGCATCCCAGATATGTTAAATAATGTTCATGTCTGGTGATTTAGGTGGCCAATGGAAGTGCCTCAAGTCAGAAGAGTTTTCTTGGAGCCACTTGGTAGCAACTCTCGATGTGTGGGGAGTCACAATGTCCTGCTGGAATTTTCCATGTCCATCATAATGCACAATGGACATAAATGAGTGCAGGTGATCGGGCAGGATGCTTACATATCTGTCACCTGTCAGAGTCTTATCTAGACGTATCAGGGGTCCCATTTCACGCCAACTGCACACGTCTCATACCATGACAGAGCCTCCACCAGCTTGAACAGTCCCCTGTTGACATGTAAGGTCCATGAATTCATGAGGATGTCTCCATACTCGTACACGTCCATCCGCCCGATACAATTGGAAACGAGACTCGTCAGACCAGGCAACGTGTTTCCAGCCTTAAACAGTCCAATGGCGGTGTTGGCGGGCCCAGGCGAGGTGTAAAGCTTTGTGTCGTGCAGTTAACAACGGTACACGAGTGGGCCTTCGGCTCCGAATCCCATATCAATGATGGTCCTTTGAATAGTTCGCATGCTGGCACTTGTTGATGCCCTAGCATTGAAATCTGCACCAATTTGAGAAAGGGTTGCACGTCTGTCANAGTTCGCATGCTGGCACTTGTTGATGCCCTAGCATTGAAATCTGCACCAATTTGAGAAAGGGTTGCACGTCTGTCCTGTTTAATGATTCTCGTCAGTCGTAGTTTGTCCTGTTCGTTCACGATCTTTTTCCGGCCGCAGTGATGTCGAAGATTTTATGTTTTACCGGATTCCAGATATTAACGGTACACTCGTGAAATGGTTGTACGCAAAAATCCAAATTTTATCGCTAACTCGGAGATGCTATGTCCCATCTCTCGTACGCCGACTATAACACCAAGTTCAAACTCACTTAAATTTTGATAACCTGCCATTGTGGCAGCAGTAACCGATCTAGCAACTTTGCCAGACGCTTGTTGTCTTATGTAGGCGATGCCGACCGCATCGCATTACTCTGATTGGTTCCATACCTCTATTATTTGCATACGCTCGCCTATACCAGTTTTTTTGGCTCTCCAGTGTATATCCTAACCACCATACTATATATCAAAACTGGTTTCTTAAAAAAAACATGATGTTGAATTCATTATTTTTCTCTACATTTAGCTATCCACTATGCCCCTATGAATGGTTAATTCAGGCATTCATACATTTTCGAAGCTAGAAATTATGCTGTTAAATTTAATTTCACGAGCCTGTCCCTAAGAGTTCGCAAATTATAGTTTTCACTTATTCCTGTAAATATACATAGATGCCCAGGTCTCTTAGCTACCATTCTTACAACCCAACTTGCGAAAAAATGTGGTCGTTACACTGTAAACTGGCTTATTTGGCTGCAAAAACCATAGCATAATTATTTAAAAATGATATTAAAAAGCAATTTTTTTGGGCATAGATACATTTTCAGATCCAACTGAAAATTATAAATTAAATAAATTAAATCAAATATATCTAATTTTCCATTTTTATAAACATGGCTCTGAAAAATCGCTTTCTTAATGTAACTTGCACCATAAATACATTGATTGAAAAAAAATGAAACTAATACAAGACAGAATTAATGTATTAATTAAAATGTTTAATAGAGTAAAATTTTAGTATTGGTACAAAGCATAGCAACGAGACTAACATATTGTTACAAAATGACAGAGGGGAATCTCCAAGTTCGTGAATGACAGAGGTATTAGGAAAAATAAAATAACTAAATTTGATTTTTAATTTTTACACAGCTATTATTTACAACATTAAACTAACTATCTCCAATATTACACTTGTAACTCTCATTTCACATCTATCTCAATTCCAATTAAAGTCGTTATCAATGTCACTATATTGATTACAATCATTTAATTGACACTCATTATTTAAACATATTCAATTTGTCTATTGCCATCACTCCAAATGTTTCACTCGTACATCCAGTTTAATAATTCCGCCCATCAGTTTATTTTTCCACTGTACCGATGCTCGAAGTCCACAGACTTCACTCCCGCTGGTCAGTCTCACCACCAATAGTCGCTCTGCTGGCTCGTCGCTTCACTGTCTTTCCAAACATGGCTCTTTAGATCGTCCAACTATCCAAACTTTAGACTGTCTGCTCGGAGGCCCATAGTGGCTTAGATAGTCTCGCTGGTCCGATATATAAGGTTCCCCGCACCTAGTCTCGCAGAGGGAGTGTAGGGAAATGACCTAAGATAATCCCAGAAATTCATTCTGCTTAAGGTAAGGGACACCAGTCCCAGTAGGCTTATCTGGTACACATGGTTTCTTGGCTTTGTAAATCGTCGTGCAGGCTCGCCATTGTTCATGTATGCTTGCTCCTCAGGTTACTAGCCTAGCCTTGAGACACTCCTCCATTCACTCGAGCCAGATGGGGTAAGGGGAACGATGCAGAGCAGCGAATGCATAACACTGCCCCTCCTCAAGTCTGTTAGTCCCGAACCGACTATGCCACATCCGAAACTTCGTAGAGTGCCCATAGAAAAATGTGGACAACCTTCGGCTTCACCCGTGAACCTTTACGACAATTTCGAAAGGCCACAAGGTTGATCTTCAGAATCCTGTAGGGGCCTTCCAATATATATGTTAATTCGGACAGTGCCTATTTTTTTCCCTCTTTGGGTTGTACAGCCATGCCAGTTTTCCATCTTGAAATTCCTATCTCCGTTATTTTTGTCATACTGCATTACTCATTCTGTCATTATTTTCTAGCAAGTCACAATAACTTAAAGGTTCTTGCTGTGTAAGAACAACCCCAGAAGGATCGCAGAGACTCTCAGTATATTTAACTACTGCTGTGTTGGCCTCGTAACCTGACTTTAAGATAGACATTTCAAAAGTTTTTTTCTGCATGCCTACCAATATGCCATTTTTCTGTTCACCCTTGTTTAAAGTAGTGCTGGATTCTCTCAATCTATAATAATATGTTCGTTGGTGCCTTACAGAACGAATAATCCTTTCATTATCGGTTTTTAATGATGATGCATCTACAGTATTTCCCCTTACATAATCTTTTAGACTATGTCTACCGATATTAAATGTGTCGTGGTGTGGAGGCTGTGGCATGATCCTCTACTGACATACCTTAAAGCACTGTTATCTCCTGTAAATTGCTCCACTCTTCTTCTCAAGATCATGTATGCTGGATCTTAGCCTTCCAAAGCACATCCTCAATGTGACTGCCATCCTCGGAGCCACTGGTGAGAGGAGCCATCACAGCACTGGCTCCATGCCATGGACTCTTTTCATGGCTATGTAGTACAATGTGCGCAGGGCGTCTGGAAAACATATGCATTTCCCAATTGCTTTGTGAGGTGTTCAGCTTGCAGCATCAACTCGTCGATGCGGTGTCTCAGTTGTTGGGCATATGCACGAAGCTCACAATTTTCTTTATGCAAGTGCTTGACTGCATTCATCGAAGCTATTTGTTCTTTATCTCACTGCCTCTTTCCTGCTGTTGCTTCGGTTTTTCTGCTGTTGTGGGCAGTAGGCTCTCAGGTACTCTAATGGTCAACATGACCAACCCACAGGCAATTTGGGTGGGCAGTGGTGAAGCTTTGTAGCATGGACCCTGGAAGCGATGTCCCTCATGGTTGTGTGTATCTTCTTCAGTGCCTTATTGATTCTACCGTCGTCTTCGTTCAGCGTCACTGCCTGTACTGTACGTCAGGGTTCAGGCCCCTGTCTTGCTGATTCTACATCCAGTGCTCGGGCCAGGGCGTCCTGCATGGCGTGGGATGCATCCAGACATACAACATGCGAGACATTTATGTCGGTGGTGCCATAGATGAAGAACCCTAATGCGATGATGTTGCGCACTTCATCAGTGCACCCTTCCAGAGAAGTGGTATAGCCGCACAATGTCTTGCCATAGCTCCTTCAATGGCTCCCCTGGTCGCTGGGTGCGACTTCGCAGTTGGGAATGGTGAACATGTCGCAGGTATCGGTCCCGAAACATAGCTCCAAGGCCGACACCAGTATGGGGTACTCCAATCGATATTGCTCTGGCAGTTTGTAGTATGCTCAGTGTGAGGCCTCTCAACATAGCCACGGTGTAGTAAGCCTGCTGTTCAGTTGGCCAGCCGTCCAGGGTGGCGACTATTTCAAAATTTTGTTGGTACATCCACCAAGAAGTCTGGCCATTGTAAGGGGCGGGCTTAATTGCGACCTCCTTCCCGACTCCTGACTGCACAACACCAATGCTTCCCCACTTTTTTCGGCTGCCGGTGTGGTGACAGTAGAAGTACGCTGCTGAAGAAATTCCTGTCATTCCTTTTTCATTGCACTCATTTCATTCTCAACTATGTCCATCCTTTCATTTACCCTGTCAATTTTTTTGTCCACATTGTCAATTTTCGTATTGACTAACTCGCTGATGACTTCTATTTTGGTGTGAATACATCTTTAAATTTGCAACCATAGTGGGCAATCCAGAAAATCTAATGATAACCAAATCGGGTGAAAGGTGATACAGTTTGGCATTGCAGCTCCGAATCTAACACATATATAAAAAATTCAATTTCACCACTCGATTTCCAAAGGATGAAATAATTTGTTGTGTTGAATGAGGACTGCGAAGCGTCGCCAGTGGCGGGGGTAGGGCACTGCCATTTTGAGTTCGTTTTGCCGCGTCTCATAATTTCCGCATAGTATAACTTTTGACGCGGAGTAGCCACGACGCTCGTTTAAGTTTTAATCAGCAGCTCTCGTCGAGATCAATCGACTGAGAATGTATAAAACATTTGTGTGTCGTGGTTATGGTGNACAGCTCTCGTCGAGATCAATCGACTGAGAATGTATAAAACATTTGTGTGTCGTGGTTATGGTGAAATTGTATGAGTTTAAAGTAAAAAAAATTGAAAACTTAACACAATGTCGGCCTATACCAGTCNTGCCGCGTCTCATAATTTCCGCATAGTATAACTTTTGACGCGGAGTAGCCACGACGCTCGTTTAAGTTTTAATCAGCAGCTCTCGTCGAGATCAATCGACTGAGAATGTATAAAACATTTGTGTGGCGTGGAATACCACTTTAACATACTCAAATTTCATTTTTTTTAACTTTTGATAACACAATGTCGGCCTATACCAGTCAAAAAGCCGAAGTCAAAGTACAAAAATCGTATATGGTTGGAAAGAGCATCTCAAGAGCAATTCAGCGATACCCATGAAACGCCATATGATCGAGTAAAGCGGTGCCGAGAACGTTAAAATGTAGACGTATTCGCGTAAAACAAACGGCCGTGTCCCCGACACAACCACACTCCATGTTTGTATTTCGACTTGACTTTTTTCTATCAACATTTGCATTTACAAAGTCAATTTTCATATTTACTTATTCACTCATATTAGTCATCTGGCTATTTACACTACAAATTTTGGTATTTACAATTTCATTTACATTTTATTTTACAGAACTTATTTGGGTTTTTACAGTTTCATTTACACTTTTCACATTTTCTTTTACTTCACTACTTATTTGGTCATTTACATCCTCTTTCAAGCTACTTACACTTGTGCTCACACTAACCATTTGGCTACCTATACCCTCAATTATGTTTGCAGTGCTTCCAGTTCTGTAAACATTTTTCTAGTTAAATTCGTTCCTATGTTTGCACAAATCAGTCTTAGTATTTCGGTCTACAGCTGTTACAATTAATTTATTATTTTTAATATTACTAAATACTAGCATATTGCCTAACTTCATTTGCAAATAAATGTCTCATTCTCACTTCTGACACCAGTGTTACAAGACACCCAATTGTCGTACCCAAGTTCGTGAACGATGAAGTTCTTAATAAAAATGAAAGAACTAAATATGATTTTTACTTTTTTCACACAATTATTGTTTACAAAATTAAATTAGATATTTTCACTGTTGCACTTGTTATTCTCAGTGAGCGTAATATTTAATATATATCCCAATTATAATTACAGTCCCTATCAATGCTTTTATATAGATTAGTCACTTAATTCACACTCGTTATTTACACGTTTTCAATCTGTCGAATGCCTGTCACTAACGCATCCAGTTCAATAGTCCCCTTCATCAGTCTCACTCTCCCCTGTACCGATGCTCGCAGTCCACAGACTTCACTCCTACTGGTCACTTTCATCACCACTCGTCGTTCTGCTGGCTTGTTGCTTCGTTGTCTTCGTAGAGCTGTCTCTTAAGGGCGTTGAACCCTCCAAACTCTAGACTGTCTGTCTAGAGTCTCACTGGCCCGATAAATAAGGTTCCTTGCATCTCAAGTCGCGCAGAGAGAGGCTACTGATATTACCAGAACATTCTTTCAAAGATAACCTAAAAAATTCAATCCTCTGATGGTCAGTAGTGCACAAGACTCGGTACGCTTATCTGGCACACGCGACTGCTTGCCATTTTAAATTGCTACATGTGCTCGCGTTTGTACATCTCAGTATGCTCCTCAGGTTGCTAGCTTGGTCTTTTGACACTTCTTTGCTTGCTCGAGTGGTACAACCGAAGAGAAGCGATGCAGAGCAGTGAGCATGTGACAATAAGATATTTAAGTACCACAACNTGCTCGAGTGGTACAACCGAAGAGAAGCGATGCAGAGCAGTGAGCATGTGACAATAAGATATTTAAGTACCACAAGTTATTGTTCGTGCATGTAGTGTAGTGAATAGAGTGTGTCACATGGGACCAAAAGGCCACAGATTCAATTCCACCTGCCTCAAGGTTTTTGTTTTTCAATGTTACCAGCTGTCATATGGAAACATACATTTTTCATAGTTTCAAATTTATAAATATATTTTGCATTAAAATATATTTTCAATATATTGCACTGTATATTTAAAAAATGCAAATAAATAAAATATTAATAAATATGAATAAAATAAATTTAATTAAACTACATTTAATTATTTATGGATGCACAGATTTCTAGGTGATATATCGTTATATGATTTTAAACTTTGTTATGGCTGGCTGCCTGTCTCACAGACCTGTCCATGCAAGCTCGTCTGCCTCGCGAGCAGATGGTGAAGAGTGTTGGAGTGTGGGAAGGGGGGATGGGGGAGCTNCCTGTGATTGGGTTACAAGGTTACTGGGGTATAGGTCCAGGCCATCGACATCGAACTGATGGTCGGGGTCAGTAGTGTAATTTGTTCCGAGATGTGTATGATGTTTTTTAATTTTGAAAAATCAATTTTTGAGTCCCTAGTCGCTGGTGCTAAGGTCACCCACATCTAACATGATAGTTAAAGTTAGTAATGTAAGTTGTTCCTAAATGTATTTATTTTTTATTTTTACGATATTTTGAATGAAAGGTCACTAGTGTCAAGGTCGCCCACAAACAACATGGTTGTTGGAATAAGTATTGAAAATGTTGCTCAATTTTTATGTATTTAATTTTTAAAATTTTTTTGACATTTTGGATTTCAGATCACAGAGGTCAAGGTCACTAAGGCCAAGTCCACTGGGGCCAAGGTCGTCTACATACAACATGGCACTTGGAGGGTCATGACATGATCGCCCATGACTGTAGAGTGCACCCTGCGCGACTGTGCGTGACATAATCCATAATGGCAGGCAGCACCACAGCAGCACAGCCCCACACCGTTGGGTTCGTATATAAATTTTTATACTACTGATGTGATTGCCGGCAATGTGGTCAGGCCATCTCAAGTTGTTTTGTGATTTTCCTAATGTACACAGTATGTAGTGAGGAATTATATATATATATATATATATATAACTTTTTGATTGGTTTAAATATCAGGGAATTTTTGGATTTTGAAATTTTCTGTATCTGGAGTTTGGTGAACATTATGCACATATTTCCCTCCCATTAAGTGCAAACCGCCCAGCAGTTCGGTACTTATTGTTTGTACTCGTGGTAACACAACGCCTCGTTCTTGACATGAGGTTAATGGCATTCCCCAATGCCTGAAATAACGTTCCTAGTTAATGGGCTAGGAATACCATCACCATGCATGGAGTTATGTACACCACTACCGAAAACCATGGGTTCATGGTGGACCCCATTCTTCTCCGTTGGTTGAAACGAACTTTGGAACATGCCTAATCATGACAGGTCACGATACCCAGATCACTTCTCCCCACTTTGCGAGTAAGTGCCTTTCAATTGTTTATAGAATGTTATTTGCAGTAAGAGTGCAGTCAGTGAAATTATCCGTGTTATGCAATGTATAAAAACAGGGATTATTGGTCAGCACAGGAATACACAGATGGGTTTGCAATCACATGTTTACAAAGTGTATCTGTTGTGTGTGATTTAAAAATCAACTACAATGCTAATTCAAGTATTAATGTTGAGAACATTATTATGTGCTGCAGGTTTATTCTGTGGACAAAGTGATGAACTCCTGTTACGAATATAGAAGCCTGAAAATTTACAGTATATGACACACTGCACCATGCTATTATCGCC